>LPNX011033801.1:5170-70393 GCA_001517045.1 Pseudotsuga menziesii | reverse complement strand
ATATATATATATATATATATATATTTTATAATTTTTTGTTTCGAATTTTGAACGACTTCCATAGAATCAATTTAGACAGTACACTTGTCTCATCCTTGTGTAATCCTAGAAAATCATAGGCCGTAGTCCACCCCAAATTCTAAAACTAGCACACCCACATAGTTTGTGGTTGGATCATGTCGATAGGGATCAATGGTTAAGAAATAATTATGGAATGGAAAATAATTGGGAATATTTTCTTATTCCTCATATTCTTTTAGTTAAACGGGTTCAACTATGAGTTATCCATGCCTAACTACATGTTATCACCAACGTTCTTCATGTTATCCATTGATCAAATATCAATTATTTTTTATAATATTTTTTCTTTTTATATCACATTCTTCTAGTTATCTGCCATTAATTGTTGGTTATCCATTCATTAGCTATGAGTTATCCATGCATTGCTACTAGTTATCCATTCATTTGCTAACTACCAGTTATTTTTTATATTCATTTTTTATAATTGTTTATTTCAAATTTTGGATGATTGCCATAGAATCAATCTCTACAGTACACTTGTCTCATCCTCATCTGTAGATGAAAAAACATAGGAAGTAGTCCACCCCAAATCTCAAATAAAAATGTCTATTGACATAATAAATACACATATCGGCGTAATTACCCCCCATTAAGAATTAATTTTATTTTTCCGTCGCATTCTCGTCTCAACCTGGGATATTAAAGGTGTCATGCTTCCTGCATGCCCTTCGAATACTTCTCTTGGGTGGGGATATGGCATGATGGTTGAGACATTTTTGACTCAACCCGCCTACTCTCTTGAGGGACTAGTGGTTCTTAGGGAATAAGGTCGAGTCCTTACTGTCCGTCCCTCAGTGGTATGCCTCATGAGTGACCAATTCCATGACCTACCCTCATGATAACACACATATGATGATATGGAGTCTCTCTCGCTCATGCCAACTCACCGTGTCGTCATATGGCTAGTCTTAAGTTGTATCATATTCATCCTCGTCCCCTAGTGTGGACCATTGATAATCACATCCAACACCTGCACATAAAAAACACATGCATCAAATATTTTACAAATAAGATTTCAATTGAAAACATAAATCATAACTTGACATCACATGTTAATGTATCTGACTCATTATGAGTCCATTCACATCACGTGCATCAAATATTTTATAATAAGATTTCAATTAAAAACATAAATCATAGTTTGACATCCCCTGCNCACATGTTAATGTATCTGACTCATTATGAGTCCATTCACATCACGTGCATCAAATATTTTATAATAAGATTTCAATTAAAAACATAAATCATAGTTTGACATCACCTGCCAATGTATCTAACTCATTTCGAGTCCATGCACATCGCGTGCATCAAATATTTTTCCAATATTTCAACATTATAATCATACATATACTCCAAGTTGTCAATATATGTTACTGATTTGTGACTCATTTCGAGTCCATGCAATATTGACGCCTATTTGTGTCACATGTACCTGCTCTACATGTCACACTTGACAGCTCATCATAGTACATGATATATAAATAAGCATAAGCATTTAACCAACATTTTCATATGCGCATTCATTTGATCATATTGAATCATGATAACATCATATAACATCTTAACCATCTCAAAATCATAAGAGAGACATATAACATTTGATCAACATAAAATCATATCATGATCATGTGAGTTGTCTATCTACAACAACATCATAGCATAATCATTATTTAAATCAAACATGATCATCATCATAACATAATCATATAGAATCATAATCAATAGCACATACATAGCTACATGTACTAGTCTCACACATATAACTAGATCAACTGAAATCAAATGTTCTCAAAATAAAGCATCACATAGTCTAAGTCTAAGCCACTTATAATCGAGTCATTCACAACTAAATGCCCTCAAAGAATAAGTCAGAATCATATCTATGGTCTATAATCAAAGTCTATAGTCTATCACAAAACCGAGACACTACACCAATATGTTAAATTAACATTGAATTAACATGTTTTTTTGTAAGTTGGGATTCTAATGTCTATTAATGTATAGAAAAAGGTAAATGGAATAAACAATGGTTGTTGCACATACCCATCAACAAAATGGGGTTGTTGAGAAGAAGAGTAGAACCATAGTTGAGTGTGCTAGAAGCATTCTCAAAGGTAAGAAACTTCCTAATAGTTTTTGGGTTGAAGCTATAGGTACAAATGTGTGTTTACAAAATACAAGTCCAACTCATTTTTAAGAGCATAAAACTCTTTATGAAAATTTTATTGGACAAAAATTGCATGGTAATTATTTGAGAGTTTTTTAGTGTAAATCATTTTCCTACATTAGAAAACAAATTACAAGAAAAAATGATACCAAGTTGGTCAAATCTATTTTCGTTGGTTATTGTGTTGAGCATACGACTTACAAAATGTATAATCTTATTACTCATGAAGCCTTTGCAATTAGTAATATTATATTTCATCAGTATGCAAATGTTATTCAAAAGGAGGATAGTCAAGATTCATGGAAACTTGTTAAATAATGCATTGAAAGTTCAAATGTAGTAGTAATTGAAGATCATTAATATGATATTTAAATTCAAAGTAGCATTGATGCTACAAGCAATGTGAATAAACCAAGAAAGAGTGGAGCTACACTACCAAGTAGCGGGGCACTAAGAAGATCAACAAGGGAAATGAAGAAAACAATTAAGTATAAATATTATGCTTTGATGTCTCAGGTTATGAGTGTTAATCAACCTTTAAATTTGAAAACGCTAACGATCATATTACAAAATGTATAATATTATTACTCATGAACCCTTTGAAAGTAGTAATATTATATTTCATCCAGTATGCAAATGATATTCAAGATGAGGATAGTTAAGATTCGTGGAAACTTCTTAAAGAATGCATTGAAAGTACATAAGTAGAATAAATTGAAGATTGTGAAGATGATATTGAAATTCAAAGTAGCATTGGTGCTACAAGCAATGGGAATAAGCCGAGAAAGAGTGGAGCTACACTACCAAGTAGTGGGGCACTAAGAAGATCAACAAGGGAAATAAATACACCAATCAAGTATAAATATTATGCTTTGATGTCTTAGGCTATGAGTGTTAATGAACCTTTAAATTTGTAAAAGATAAGGAATGCATAATTATTATGCATTAAGAATATGATTATGTTGTGAAAAGTGACACTTGGGAACTAATTGCATTGTTTGAAAATAAGTTATAATAGGCTCCAAATGGTTGTTCAAGCTGTCGTTCAATTTTGATGGTAGTATGATAGATTTAAATCTAGATTGGTTGCAAAAATTTATTCACTAAAGGAAGGAATAAATAATGAGGACACATTTGCACATGTATCTAAAATTAACACCATTACACCTATGATTGCACTTGCTACTAAAAATTCAGCTAGGAATTATACCAGACGCATGCAAGGACAATAACATCTTGTATGGAGTTTAAAGAAAGCAATATATGGTTTCAAACAAGCTCCAAGGTCATGTAATGTGAAAATTAACAACTTCTTTCAACAAGGATTCATAAAAAGTAAGAGTGACCCAAATCTTTACATATAAAAAGACGAACATGGGAATTTTGCTTTGATTTCATTGTAATTTGATGATTTGATAATAATAGGGAATGTTATATAGACTTATTTTCTTAATTAAATAAATAAAACCATCACAATAATTTGAAAAGAAGGATCTCAGTCAAATGCATTATTGTTTAGGCATTGAGGTATGGATGGAAATGGTAAGACTTTGATTACTCAAAGTAAGTATGCAAAGAAATTGATCAAAATGTTCAATATGAATGAGTGCAAAATAGTCTCCACTACATTAGAACAAAATGCCAAGCTTTACATTAATCATGATACAAAATAAGTAAACATACTTTGGATAGAAAATTGGTGGGAAGTTTAAACTACTTAACCACAGGAAGACCTAATATTTCATACTTAGCCAACATATTAACCAATTCATCGCTAAGCAATATGAGATCCATTGTAAAGCTACCATGAGAGTCATTTGATACTTAAAAGGAACTATTGATTTTGATATTGAATACACTAACGATTTACATGTTAAGTTGACAAGTTATTTAGGCTAATTCCTGGAAGATGTGTTGATGTTGAAAGGAATAGTCTCGCCGAAAGAGGGTCATGATGAATCCCACATCAACGACATGAAACTTGGAACAAAGTTGTTGGAAATTGAGTATGAAGTAACCACATACTATGAATCAAAGGTAAACAACAAAAAATATAGGTAGGTTTGACTGCAGAGGGTAATATTTGACATACAACTTTCCTTTGAACATTAAATGACAGAATCAAAGACTTGGCATCATTGACTTGACGAGGCAGATACTAGGACATAATGCAACGAAGGACGATGCATTCTTTGAAATGTCTCAAAGGAGTGACATGACTCATGAAAGTGGATAGACTCGGAGACAAGCTGAAAACCCAACTGTTTGAATGAAATGCAGACATGTGCCATGCTCAAATGTGACTAGAAAGCTGACATTAATACAAATGAAACACGATTTTCCTTCCCTTAATTTCCCCATCATGATTGATGAGTGCCTCTTTGATTTTGAATGAGTTGGAAGAGGGTAACAAATGCTCATTATAGGTTATCATAGGATAAGTCCATTCTCATATGTTTCCCGAACTTGAGAAAGGAGGGGCTCGTTCCCAGAGAGGGTCTCTCAATGCTTAGTTTAACAAGTCCTATGAAAGAAAACTCGATGTTGTTCATGTTTAGAGAGTCTGAACGGAACTAAAGAAGATTCTGAAAAGTTATTTTTCGTAAATTTTAGTCCTTGAGGTTTGGAAAAGTATAAAATAATACCTTGGAGAACTCTTCTAGTCAAGGGTTTGGCTAGAGTGTACCTTTTTTGTAAATAGTCTATCCGAACCGAAAAGGGGTAAAATACCGCCGAAAAGAATACCTTTCAATTACTTTATGAGCGTGAAAGTGACAAGTTCACTCGTCAATCTTTTCATATTTCAAGAGTAAAAAAAGAGCTTAAAGATAACTCCAATGGGGTTCCCTTTTCGAGAAGAGTTTAACAAGCCCGAAAAAGTGATAAAAGTAGACTCGAAACCTTTGTACTAACGTTTAACAAGCACGAGTATGGCTTCAAGAGTGCTCAAAATCTTTTTTCAATTTTGTAGATAATGCAAAAGGTGAAAACAAAACTCTTATGTAACCAAAAATACTTCTCCATGAGCTCTGTAATTCTCAACAATAGATCACTAAACATTAATTCGTCCAAAATTAAGCAATATAGGACCATTATGGGTAAAAATAATAATTTTTTTTAATAAATAATCCAAAAAAGTGAATAAATAGGGGTGAATACTTTACCATTTGTGTTTTTAACCCAACCTGGTGAGAAATCCCCTTGTTGAGGTCAAAGTTGGTGCGTTGATTTCAAGAGCTACAAGAGATCGTTATGCAATTCATCTAGACCAAGTGAATCCTCTCCCCTTTACCTTCATTTTCATGGTTTTACATTTTGTTTAGGGTTTTTGGGTCATTTTTCAAGAGGATATTGCGCCATGGCATTACCGCGCTTTTCCTTGGTGGGAAAGGTGGTGATAACCTAACACCGCACATTTTCTTAACGAAAAGTGCAATTCCACCACTTTGTCTGAAAAGGCATAGGGCGGTGGCGTAACTCGACCCAAAAATATAAAAATAGAGCAAAATCAAAATGTTTTAAGGCTTGAGAATCGTTTTAAATGGTATTTAATGCCTCATTTTGGTTGTTCAATAGGATTAGAAGGCCACCATGGTGGTGTGGAAGGAGAGAGAGCATGAGCTAAATGACATCTGCAGTGCTAATGATCACAACACAGTGAGTGCGCTTCAGGAGTGTGGACTCTTGAAGTTTTTCCAGGTGACAAGTAAGAGGGCCCATGTATAATTACTGGAACACTTGATTAGGATGTGGAATCCTGAATGGAAATACTTTATGGTGGGGCCCAACATGCTTACTTTGGAGGTAGAGTATATCTACTTCCTCACAGGATTATCCAGGAGGGGTTTATCGATTTCATTAGTCGGTCCACGAGGAAGGGACATTACTACTGAGGGTTTCATCATTCAATATTGTTTTCCTGGACACAAATGAGTGGGAAAAAGATTCCCATTAAGGATGTAATGGATCTAACTCTTAGGACTATTTTGTTCACTATGCAACGAGTAGCAGGAAGTCACGGGGCTCATCGAGATTCTAGGGAACACATGCTATATTCCTTGGAAGCCATGGATTCTACAATATTCAACTGGGTAGAGGGCCTATTGGTGGTCTTTAAGGACCAATTCACCAAGTGCCGAAGAGGTGAGTTGAAACAATTCGGGTACGAAACCATCTTAGTCTCTTTCTTTCTAGAGAGGGTCACATTGTTGAGGCCCCAAGTTGCCATCAACGAGCTTGGCGCGAGGGTTTCACACATGCTATGATGGGTTTAGGTGATGGCCTGCCATGGTGGTGGTGGGCCTAGGGTCAAGTACAGAGCACCATTATTTCTCCGGTTGAGTGACCAACTACTGATGATAGAAGATTACGCATACACGGGTACCTACTTTTACAGTGATCCTGACTTGGCTCTTCCCGAGGGAGAGCAGTGGGGGGACCTCAGTAAGAAATACACTATGATGCATGTTTTATATATATTTTTATGATTTTTATACTTTTTATGTGTGATACTGAGACAAGTTTTATTACTGTGCATATGTCGGAGCAACCATACCAAGGGGGTCCTCTCCCATTGAAAGGCGAGCGGGGGCCAGATTTGTGCATCAAGAGGTTGATGAGGAGCTACAACAGGCTGATGAGAACCTCCAGAGTCTTACCCAAGACATTCCTGACATATCCATGGATGATCTTCAAAGGAGGTACCAACAACACACAATCGGTGTGGCGAGATGCTTAGGTTGCTTACTACGCAGAGTGGAGAGGGCCATTATGTGCTACCACAAGCATCATTAGCGCTCAATAGGAGATGTATACTAAAAGCCACGAGCATCAGTATTTTGTTATCTTTTCGTATTGAAAGCTATCATGCTTAAGATTTGGTCTCGGGACCACATTTTTGTACAAAACGTACACACACACACACACACACACACACACATATATACAAACTTCTTTTTGCGGCTCATCATAGAATTTTGCAATGGAAATTATTTACATGGATCTTTTCTTTTTACACTGCTTATTTTACAGTTTTACATGTTATTTTCAAGCATCAAAATGTTAAGAGTGTGCAATATGCCAATCCATAATGTAATTAGCAAGCGAATAAGCAATTGAATTGAAAGATATTGGGATATGTTGATAGGTGATGGACTCAAATTACTGTTCAAGGAGGCGTACTCTCTGAAAGAGATGAAGGAGTATGGGGTTGCAGATGGCGTAGACATGATTTAACTGAGAAACCACTAACTGAGAGTCTAAATAGACAACCATATGATCAACACCACGGGAGGAAGCTTCAGATACCAATCCTATCACTACATGATACTCAACAATCTTATTAGTAGTTGGACCTAGGAAAAATCCCCCTGAACTAACTAAGTCATGGGATTGGGAATATAGTTCCCAAGGTGCTGTAACAAGATTTAGGGTATGGAGGCCGGTGCCATCAACAAAACCATAGCAATAATCCATCTATAGAATCCAAATCAAAGATGTATAAGATTTCTCAAGAAGCATAGCTATTGGAATAAGAGTATCAATGATAGGAATAAGTAGTCATGGATATGACAAGATTCAAAACCACACCAACAGTTAACTATACACAAATGTACAAGGCACTGATGCAAAATTTATTAATCATATTACCTTTTCAGGTAAAGTCCATTGCAAAGCTTCCCAAAAGGTATACCATTGTAATCCACTAGCTCATAGGCCTCTTTATCTAAGACTTTAATTATGACATAAGGACCGTACCACATCGATTCAAGTTTTCCTTTTCCCAATTTGTCATGTTTCTGATCATATGTCGGAACAAGATCTCCTTCATTAAACTTATCTTGATTTTTTCTCCCCAAATGTCAATTCCACCGTAGCGAACAATGTTCCTTTGTTGGGGCAGTCACCCCCTTCATATCAGAATGTAGGAGTTGGGCTTCTGATAGAATCTGCCCTCATAGGAGTCTTTCCATCTAGTTCTGCCCCCCTTACATCTCAAGTTTCTTCGGTGAACATGATATCCTCCACCACTTATGACATGTCAAAAGGAAAATCAATTGCTGCTACACCTCCTCTGAGTCCTCCCGAAGCCTTGTATGATGTCATTAAATCCACTTTTGATGCATATATTAATGACCACCATTTAGTAGAATCAAATCCTTACCGCCTACCTTATTTGTTAGATTATCCTCTCCCTACTCTCGATTATCTTTTGCAGACTTTTCCTTTGAATGAGTCCATTATGGAAATCTTGAGTTGGGATGAATCTCGATGGGAATATCATCATCATAGATCCTCTGTCCTACCTAATTACAATTCAGTAAATCCTAGTTTTGCATCGTTCATTACTTCTGATATCATAAAAAATCCTCAGTCACATGTGTTATTGTAAGGTGTTGATTCTGACGAAAATTTGTGTAATGTTACTCAGACTATCCCCATCGACATATCGATGAAACCCAGAATTGTTGAACATGTTCACATAGGCCAGAATTGGTCAATGGCTGAAATTTAAATTTATGTGTCCCTTTTTAAAGAATTTCATGACGTTTTTTTCTTGGAGCTATGAGGAAATGCCTAGGATTGATCCATCGATTATTATCCATGAGAACAAGACTTATCCAGCTGCAAAACCTGTTAGGTAGAAACTCCGTCAGGTCCACCCTTGAAAAGTTGCAGCTATCAAAGCCGAAGTTGAAAATCTTTTGAAGGCTGGTTTTATTTACCCCATGTCGTTGACCGAGTGGGTATCTAATATTGTTCACGTTGTGAAGAAACAAGACAGTTTTAGGGTTTGCATCGATTTTAGGGATCTGAATAAGGCTTGTCCAAGGACAATTACCCTACCCCTACATTGATCATATTATCGACAACTGTGTCAAAAGCGTTATTTTCTCCTTTATGGATGGATTTTCTAGCTACAATAAGATTGAGATATTGACCGCCGATCAACATAGGACGACGTTTATTTTCCCATGGGGAACCTTTGCCTTCTGTAAACTACCTTTTGAAATGCTAGAGCCACATTCCAATGAGCCATGTCCTATGATTTCCATGATATCAAGCATATAGTGGAACCTTACTTGGATGACCTACCTGCCCATTCACAACGGTGAGATAATCATTTAGGACATCTTAGGGTCATTTTCCTTAGGTGCTGCCACTATATCATTCGTCTCAATCCACACAAATGTGTTTTTTGTGTAGAGACTAGATGTCTTCTTGGATTTGTTGTTTCCATGGATGGTATTTATATTGACCCTTTGAAAATTGTTGCCATTGTGGCCTTACCCCAACTCACCAATATCATGGAAATTCAAAGTTTGGAAGGGAAGGAAAACTTTCTGCGTTGTTTTGTGTGTAATTCTACAAAAAAAACACATGGATACATGCAATTGTTGGAAAAATACACTCCATTCATCTGGGATGCTCTCTCTCAACAAGCTTTCGATAATCTAAAACATGCAATTACACATTCACCTGTATTGCATCCTCCCAATTATTCGAAAGACTATCTTTTATATCTCCTGGCCTGCACTACTACCAATGGTCTTAGTGCAAGAAGATACAAACAACCAGGAACATGTGATATATTATCTAAGTAAGAGGCTATTGGATTTTGAAACACGATACTCACAAGTTGAGAAGCTGGCTTTGGCTACAGTCATAGTCATTCATCATTTTTGTCACTACATTTTGCTTCACATGACTACTTTTCTTGTAGAGATAAACCCCATGTATTACATTCTGAATCGTCAGGTCTTGAAGGGAAAATACTCTCGTTGGATTGTTATCCTGCAAGAGTTTGACCTTGAGTTCACGAAATCTACTTCCAAAAATTCATTGGTCTTTGCGAAACTAATGTGTGACCTTCCCCGTGCTCCTATGGAAACTGATCCCATTGACTCACTTCTAGATGATTTTTTGTTCCTTATTAGCACGATTGATCCCTGGTATGGAGATATTATTGTATATCTCCAAACTCAACACTTTCAGCCCGACCTGTCTCGAGATGATCGTCATCGCATTTGACACCACGAGAAATACTATCTCATTATCAATGACACCCTATATCAACTTGGTATTGACTCTATCTTACGACGATGCTTGACCCACGAAGAGGTTGAACAGATTTTGAATGATTCCCACTCTGGAGCATGTGGTAGACATCTTTATGGGATGGATACAAACCAGAAAGTCCTTCACACTGGTTATTTATTGCATTCGATCTTTGAATATTGGCATGGGACGGTTAGAAATTCCCACCCTGTCAAATGTTTTATTCTAAAAAGCGCACCCACCCAACTCTTGTACACCCTGTCATTGTCGTTGTCCCTGTATCCAAATGTGGGATAGATTTTATGCATTGTAATCCTACCTCATCCGGGGGGCATGGTTACATCATTGTAGCTATGGAATACTTCACAAAATGGGTTGAGGCGATTCCTACATATGCGGAGGATGGTAATACTGTCGCCCTCTTCCTGTTCAATAACTTTATAGCTAGGTTTTGGGTTCCTCAGGCCATAGTTATTGATCACTTTGCTCATTTCTGTAATCAGATGATGACCGAGCTAAGTGTTAAGTTGGGTTTTCACCATGAAAATTCAACTCCCTACTATCGACAAGCTAATGGCATGTTGAAGCCATTAACAAGGTTTTGAAAACTATGCTTCGTAGGATGGTGGGTGAACACAAGTCAAATTGGCACTTGAATCTATTCTCAACTCTATGGGCATACAATACCTCTGTAAAAACAACAACTAGATTCATGCCTTTTAAATTAGTCTACGTACTGGAAGTTGTTTTACCTATTGAATGTGAGATCCCATCCTTGAAACTAATTGTCGAACTTTTTCCAAACACCTCAACCGAGGAAGAAAATTTATTTATTTAACAAACCTTGATGAAACAAGGCAATATGTTTCTCTTGCTAACAAGTCACATAAGAAGCGTATCAAGCCTCAATATGATAAGTCGATTCAACCTCGTGTCCAGATCGATAGTCACAATCTTTCCTTTATGGGGAAATTGGAGAAAACGAAATACTGATGAGGCAACTGCCATCATGGCATAGAACCAATTCCTTCCCAATAAAAGGTTGTAATCTAAATGTACTTCGACCAACTCTACCTGAATAAAGACGATCCCCCCCACTAGTTTAATGGATAAAGTCGGTAACAATCCCTAGGGTTAAAAACCTTATCTGTTAAAATATTTTAACGTGGTCGACAAATTGTTGAATTTAGGATAACCAATGGCTCTCCAACAAGACATAGATATCATCAAGGTGGAGGCTCCTTTGTCGAGTATAGTACAATGAACCTTCCTTTCAATCACCTTGGTTGTGATCTGGAACACGAGTTAGTGAGGTAACCTCAGTTTGAAATTCTCTAAATTTAAGGTAATTGTGTTTGAATTCTTCAGATATAAAGACCCGAGAGATGACAACAAGTTTTTATGTTGAGCAGGACAAGTTTTGAGTACTTCCAAAGTGGACATAGCGTAGGGTGCATGAGACAGATATTCGACGATATAATAAAACTGGGCAGCTCGAGTGTTAGGATTAAACACTGATTTTTGGATCATACTCTTGGGAGGACATAAAATTGCGTTAGGGATTGGTTTTTAAATGGTAAGAGGGCTAGTAGAAGTAGACGAAGAAGAAGAAGGATTAGTAAAAGGAGTCTTATCAGAAGGAGCACCTTCATTCTTTTTCTCTGGAGGTTTTTCATATGTCCATGTTTGCGTAGTTAATCCAACTGTTTCAGTGGACATCATCTTGATTTCTTCCATGGAAGAAGAGGTACCATGTAAATATGCATGGTCTATCAATTGCTGTTGCGATGGGAAAGGGTCGGTCGACACTACCAATGCATCATTATTCTTTAAAAATCTATTAACCTCTTCAAGTCTAGGACATTCCTTAGTGAAGTGGTCATCTCCACACAAGAGGAAAGGATACTTAGCTTTCCACTTTGGTTTCAACTCATTCTTTGGAGTCGTAGTCTTTGGGTTCTCTTGCTAGTTTCTGGGTTTTTTGGATTTACCTTTACCCTTATTTTTATTCCCAGGTGATTTTGAGGATTGGACTACATTCACCTCGTTGGAAACAATAGGAGTTGAGTTCGTTGCAGGAGAAGAACTATGTTGCTTGGTAGTTTTTCATTGCATATTGGGGTTGGATTGAACCTACAACACCATCCACAGGAGGTTCAGAAGGTGGCTTTGAAGGATCGGTGCCTATACGATGAGTGTGAGGAATCAAGTCATACAATGTTCCAGACTAGGAGTAAACCAAGTCAAAGTATTGTGCACGACTGATAGATTGTTCCTTGGTAACATCATTGTTATAGCTGATTTTACCACTCCAGGTGAATCACACTTTGTATGGCCTTCCCCTGTCCTGCTGCAGACTCCTTAGACCCCTTGGACCATTTTTTGTCCTTTGATGTTTTCTTAATCATCCCTAAAAACATGTGAAAAATTCTATACGCGACTTTTAATCCCTTAATTGCGTATATACGTGGGTTTGACCCCTAAAACTGCGTACATCGGGATGTGTACAAAAATCCAAATCCTTTTGGAGTTTTCCTTGACATGGATCCTACTCACTTGACTCTTGGCCTTCCCTATGCCTTGAGATCGATCGGATTCAACCTTTCATTACCCCTTTGAAAAGCTATATAAGGAACTCTATGGTACATTGAAGGTATATGAGAGAATTGAGAGCAAAGAAACTATAGTCCATTGTTGCCGAAACTTATGCTTGAGTCTGCATCCCTTTGTCCCTTGGAGCACTAGTGTGTTCTTCCCAATCTTGCCTTTTGATTGTGATCTTGCTATCGAAAGATGGAGGATTGAGGTGGTGGAGGCCCAAGTGGGGGATTCAGTTTCTCTGGTTCGCAGACATGCCGTCAGAGGTTGTATCTATTGTAATCTCTGATTTATGTTAATAGAAATATCTTTTTCTGTCCAATAATGTGTGTTTGAATGAATATTTTATCCATGGGATTATTTCAAATGCTTATACATTATTGATTATATATGCTAGAATAGATCTAACACCATGATATATAGTATGCTTGTATTGTTTACTTGTTTTTGAGGAAGTAATTTATCAATTCAAGCCGAAGTTGGAAAGCTCAACGAGGATCTACTTCAACCATCCAGAATAAGGTACGAGGTCTAATTCTTTAGTGTTAGACATTTACTTTCTATTGCATATTGGAAAAGATTGATTTCTGGAGTCAAGCTGTCTGTTGTGGTACCCCAAGCCATAGGAATTTATCTCCGTAACAGAATTGGTGACTTCGCTGGGGAGTTCCTAGTAGTTGTACTTTGGGGGTTGTTCTATCGACATTCAATGAAATTGAATTGCTCTTTCTCTCTTGTTTCTGTGTCGGGTCTGGGGGCATGTATGCTTGGTAGTGTCTGATTGGTGTGAAGTTTGTCCCAGCTTGTCTGTTTGCCTTGATTTTATGCAACTTTCTTCCTGTACGCGAGTTTTTAACTCACAGTCGCGTATACACGTTGGTTTCTCTGCGATTTTCGCGTATACACGCGGGTTTACTGCGAACAGTCACGTATACCCTTATTTTTGCCTTTTTGTGGAAGTTAATTGGTTGCTGGGTGAAGTTTGATGATTGCCGAGTCTCCTTTGGCACTGCCTGAGTCAGTTTATACCTCTGTTTCTGACCAGAAATGTTTTTTTAGGCTAATTTTTTTTTTTTTTAAATTGTTTTTAAGAAGGTTCTTGTCATGGCATTTTCAATTTTTTGTTTGGAATTAGTGCATTAGAGTTATTTTACCTTAGTGCTTTGCTTGAGTGCTGTTTGAGTGTGCTTGTAGAGTCTAGGGGTCATAGAATCATTCTTTTGCTTTTTGTATCTCATTCTATTTCAAAAAATCCAAAAACATTTGCTTATCATCATGCATTGCATTTTGCATTGTACTTGCACTAGATTTGCTTTGGAGTACTAGTTAGGACATCATATAGGAAAACTTGCATTCATCATTTGAAGAAAAAATTGTGCATTTCACGTAGTAGCATACCCTGTTTTCATGGACACAATGCATTTGCATTGATTGTTAGGTGTGCATTTTACTTCATGTTGTGTCATAACACCATTAGTTGCACGGTCATATCCCTTTTCTGAGTAATAAAGCCAATTAAATTCAACGCTAAATTAAAATGAATTACACTCTTTTCTTTTCTAGGGTGCACCAACAAGCTTAGGTTTTGGGATCTTGGAATAGTTCATTGTGAGTAAATTCTCCAAGACCACTAAACAACAATATGTATGTGTCTGTCTAGGTGAGTGTGTGAAATCCTTGGTATAACCAGTGTTTCTCAGGATCCTCCTCTCAAAAGGGAGTTAAGCACGAGGTAGTGTGAGCGGTTTATTGATTGGGATGCCCCCTAGTCATAACTGAGTAGCACCAGAGATATTTCCAGGATTGTATTCGTATCTGGGGGCTCTTTCGAGAGTTTTGGGCTTTGCTACCCTGCCCATACGGTCAATCCCGCCTGCGACTGTCCGCATGAGCATTGATTATATTGAGGTGACCTTAGTGGCCTTACCTAAGATATCAAGGGGGTACTTTGTAGGGGTTATTCTGCGGGTGTCTAGGCCAGGTTGGGGTCAGACAACAAAGTCACTTTACGCATTGAAGCTGAGGGCCACAATAATTGGTTACGCACCTCCGCTTTTTGTGTATGGGAGTCTCAAGCCTCTCCTAGGCGAGACATACCTGCTTCATTCGGGAGCTCACTTTTCTAGCCCTTGTTTGCTTGCATTTGGCTTTAGATTTTATTAGTGATTTCTCTGTGCATGATAGCTTACCTAGGGTTTGCGTAAATAGAGAGTATTTTCTATTTTTTGAGTCCTTGTGGATTCGGGTGCAGCTCCTCGCCATTCTCGTCATTTAGCAGGACTTCCGCCTTCTACTTCTCCTCCTCCTTTGAGAGAGAGACCTAGATAGTCCAGGCGGACTATTTTACACATTGATTCACACACCATGGGAGACCATATGGAAAGTATTCTTGAACCACCTTCTCCCATTTGAGTGGATGATGGGGAGTTTACTCCTGCTACGATCCTTCGCCTGGCTTGGCTAAGTTAGGGCCTGTGATTTCTGAGATAGGAACCTTTCATGATAGAACTACTCACTCTAGGGTTGATTCCCCATTAACGCATTACCGGTATGGAATGTTGGAGGATGTCGAGACTCATTTTGAACCCGCAAGCACTAGCTATGGTAGTTATGCTACGTTTGGTTTTCCCACACATGATTTGGAATTTCATGTCGAATCTGAGTTTGAGCCTAACACTATGCCTGGGGGCACTCTCATTCCTTACCATGCGGAGAGGTTTGGGAGCACTAGTCACATTGCACCTTCCATCCCGGTGGTGGAAGTTACATCACATATTCCTCCTAGGTCTAGGGTTAGTGATCCCATTAGGATACCAGACCCGAGAAGGGTAACGATAGGGAATAGTATGTACATTATTACTCAGTCCCTCTGTCCTCGGTCCTTACTTATTCAAATGTTCACCCTCCACCTTATTCACGTGGTCCTTTGGGCCGAAACGTTGCTACGAGTTATGTCCGTACTGCGGTTACTAGACTAGTTGTGTCTCAAATTCATGTACCGCCCGTTGTTTTGAGAGGCCATGCTCATACTTCTAGAGGTCACATTCCTACTTCTGGAATGTATATCCCTACTTCCAGAATGTATGTTCCTACTTACGGAGTGTCCCATTGGACATTGCATGCGATGACTTATGGACCCTATTATGGGATGCAGTATGGACAGGGTTCTTCACCTTATGGGGGCGGGTATCAAAAACCTGCTTACTCTCCTAATTATGGCTTCGTAGCTCCTACTAGTCAAGGTCCACTATACTATGGTGCTTCCACGCCACCCTATATGGGTCATATAGGAGGAGGGCACTATGGCCAAGGCCATGGTGGTAATCAGACCTATGTGAAACAGGGAGCTGTCCATCGACCTCATCATCCTAGGCTCCCTTTCCTCGTGACGCTCAATCTTCCTGACTTGTCAAGATTAATGAACGATCCCGTAGCTCATGACCCGGCTTGGCCGGCTGTCCCTACCAAGCTTCCCTCGGACATACCTAAGTTCGAGGGAAAACCGGGAGAGGATCCGAGCAAACACGTTACTACTTTTCACTTATGGTGCTCTTTGAATTCCTTACATCAGGATTCCATCCGTTTACAGCTATTTCAACGCACCCTTACAGGGCCTGCCACGAAATGGTATATGGAGCTACCTAGGGGAGCTTTCACTTTGTTCGATGACCTTGCGATGACTTTTCTTAACCACTTCCAGCTACCGGTACATTATGACGTTGGTACTGAACTCTTGTCGACATTTCGGCAAGATAAAGCCACACATATTTCTGATCATATTCAAGAGTGGCGTAGATGGAAGAGGTTAATTAAAGCCTTTACACCGCCGGAGTTCCTCCTCGAATGGTTCCTAAAGTCGTTATTTCCATATATAGCGAAGGATGTTTCTACATCCGGAGTGCAGAATGAGGAACAAGCGATTTTTAGGGTGCAGGAACTGGACTTGATCTATGCTCAGTCCGATTTGTTATATGAGATTATTCCCAATGCTCCACGTTCCAGTTTCGACCCCAAAGTCAAACCTGGACCACATGCCGATGGCATTGTGGGTTGTGCAAGTGCGAAACCTGCGGATTCGGTTGCAAAACAAGTTAGTCAATTGTCAATCAACCAATCTGCTTCGGGACAAGCTACAACTTCATCTCAACCCGCCCAAACGGTGAGTGTACTTTCAGTACAATCATCAGACTAGAAGGGTAACCAGCAGCCCGGATGGAATAGAAAAAGGGTAAAAATAATCGTAAGGGTGGGAATAAGAATGAGAATGCTAATAGTAATGAAAATAATGGCCGGAATGCTGGGGGGGACAAGCAAGCTAAATGTAAGGTTAAGTTCCCTTGCAAGTTATGTAAGGACGATCACCTCACTTACTTGTGCCGTCGTATTGAGGAAGCCTCTAAATTCTTGGCATAGGGGCCAGCTGTGCTAACTAACCCTTTACCACACAATCAAAATATGAACTTAAGGTCCCATGACTAGTCTGGTGGTGATCAAGATCCGCCAGAGGGTAGTGGTCGTGGTTGCATTAACATGGTACGTGCTGTGAAAGTTGTGACCCGTGCGAAAGATTGTGGTTCATCACAACCCAGCCCAGGCAAAGAGCTTGATCCACCAGGGTCTCCTTTGCGTATTGAGAAACCTATGGATAAACCTGAGATTGCACCTCGCATTCCTAAGGGAGTCCTTTAGCGTTCGAGGCATAATCCAAATTCCCAAGCCACCCAGAACTATTCAGTGGTTGAGGATTTGGGCCACACTCCTTGTGTGATGTCTGCATTGGAAGTGCTTCAGAGTTGTCCTTCGCAAAGGAAGGCGTTGCTTTATTCCCTTGGTGTGAATGATGATGATTCTTCTTCCGTGATTAAATTTGAAACCCTAGGACTTCAGCCTCGCTTTCCCTATTATGTGTCTCTTTTGATTCACGTAGAATGTCTTAATATGACCGTCAAGTGCACTATGATTAATGAAGGCGCTGCTGCTTCTGTGATGTCTTTATCATGTTGGAAGGGTCTGGGTTCCCCCGAGCTGTCTAAATCAACAACCATGTTAACTGCGTTCGATGGGAGATCATTTAGGCCGCATGGAATCCTTCCTTCCCTTAAAGTCCGGCTGGGAGGGAAGATCGTTGAGATAGAGGTTGAGGTGGTTGATGCGCCCCTTGACTACAATCTCTTGCTGGGTAGGAATTGGATGTACAGTATGCAAGCCGTTGCTTCTTCCTTGTTCCACATTGTATGCTTTCCACATAATGGGAAGATCGTAACGATTGATCAAATGAAATTCAAGAATTCGTCTGTTACTGCATCTTCGGGAGCTTCGATCCCGATCGTTGAACACTCTTAGCCGGCAACTGGGAGTGTGGGTGTAGGCATGTATCCATCCCTCATGGGAAGCTTTAGTTGTCCTGCACCGATCCTTATGATAGGATCTAGTTTCGATGAGGCTTCGACATCTACGAGATCGGTGTCTTTTCACACAAGTCATATGGAAGATAATTGGATTCTTCCTACACCGAGTACTCTGAGTGAGCTCGTCGTGATGGACGTGCCGTTGCCTGCAACTATGATAGCGTATCAAGCTAATCTCAAGTGTGTTGCAGAGCCTAGTCCTTCCTCTTCATGGACGGAGGAGGAGGACCCTTATGTGCTGCCGAAATGGGCAGTACAGTCTTCTCACGTGCATGATTCCCTTGATACGGTTTTCCCTTCAGATGAAGCGATTATTGAGGCTATGTCGGGAGTTAAGCCACCATGGGAGGAACTCCATCATAGATCGTACTTTCTTCCCGAACTTGACCGCTTGGAGCGTGAGGATTTTAGGGCGGTTCTTAGTCAGAGAGTTGGTAGTCCTATGGTTCCAGTAAGCTCTCCTGGTCAGATGGATAATGGAAACATGGCGAACATATATTCAACGATTCCTATCAACATCTCTCGCAATCCTGGCACGATAGAGAATGTCTATATTAGGGTGGAATGTTCCCATGCTGAGATTCTAGAATACACCGAGCTATTTAAGGAATTCTGTGATATTTTTGCTTGGTCTTACGACGAGATGCCATGTATTGACCCTCGTATTGTCAAGCACGAAATTAAGACTTACCCCAACGCTAAGCCTGTTCGACAACGTTTACGTGCGGTGAATCCTATGAAAGCACCCGCAATTAAGGCAGAGATAGAGAAGCTGTTGAACGCCGGTTTCGTCTATCCCATTCCCTTGATGGAGTGGGTTTCAAACCCCATTCCAGTGGATAAGAAGTAGGGAGTGATCCGCATATGTAGTGATTTCCACGATTTGAATCGTGCCTGTCCTAAGGACAGTTTCCCCACACCATTTATTGATCAGATTTTGGATGAGTGTGCAGGTAGCGAGGTTTTTTCCTTCATGGATGGCTTCCTTGGATATAATCAGATATAGATTAAACCTGAGGACCAACATAAGACTGCATTTATTTGTCCTTGGGGAATGTTTGCATATCGAAAAATGCCTTTCGGCGTTAAAAACGCCGGAGCTACATTTCAGCGGGCAATGACCTTGATCTTCCATGATCTCAAGTCAATTATCGAAGTATTTTTGGATGACCTAGCTGCTCATTCTCGTATGAGAATGCGTCATCCCTATCACTTGAGATTGGTATTCGAAAGATGCCGACACTATTCGGTTATATTAAATCCTTATAAGTGCATCTTTTGTGTGAAGTCAGGTCATTTGTTGGGATTCATCGTGTCTAAAGAGGTTATAAGAATCGACCCTTTGAAGGTTGAGGCAATACTTCAGTTGTCTCCCCCGAAGAATATTCGTCATCTTCAATGTTTGCAAGGCATGGAAAACTTCTTACGAAGATTTGTTGTCAACTTTTCCAATTTGACTAGAGGCTTCATGCATCTCTTGAAGAAGGACACCCCCTTTTATTGGGATGAGCGAGCCCAGGAGTCCTTCGATGCACTCAAGCGAGCCCTAGCATTGGCCCCGGTGATTAGTCCCCCGGACTATAGTTGTGATTTCCTAATTTATGTGGCCGCGTCCATGGAGATGATTGGTATGGTTTTGGTTCAAGAGGATGAGGAGCTCCAAGAGCATGTCATATATTATCTGAGCCGGAACCTTATTGACGCAGAAATTCGGTATTCTCATGTCGAGAAGCTTGCTTTAGCTACCGTACATGCGGTTCAGCGGTTGAGACATTATATTCTCCTTCACCAGACCTTGGTTGTAGCCCATGTCAATCCGTTTCAATTTGTCCTCACCTGAAGGATGATTGGGGGAAAATATAATAAATGGATTGTCATTCTGCAAGAATTCAATCTCGAGTTTGTTTCGGCAAAATCGAAGAAGTCTTTAATTTTTGCAGAGCTTATATCGGATTTCCCGAGCGAGGCCGAGGAGTTGGTTTGCGAATATACGTTTGTCGATGACCACATCTTCTTAATCTCAACTTTATACCCATGGTATGGGGATATCATAATATATTTACAAACATTGAATACCCCTACTCACCTCTCACGAGATGAACGACGATGATTACGTCATGTCTCTAAGAACTACCTCATAGTGGATAACACTTTGTACCGTCGTGGGGTAGATTCCATTTTAAGACGTTGTTTAACTCATGAAGAGGATGAGGTAGTGCTGAATGATTGCCACGGAGGGGCATGTGGTGGTCATTTATCTTGGCTTTCTACAGCTCAAAAGATCTTAAGAGCGGGTTATTTCAAGAGGTGCCACCCTTGCTAGGTGTTCACACGTAATATGCGATTGAAACCTGCCCAGTTACATCCTATTATCACCGCCGGTCCCTTCACTAAGTGGGGGCTTGATTTTATGGATTGCAACCCAGCTTCGGCTGGGGGGCACCATCATATTATAGTGGCTGTTGATTACTTCACGAAATGGGCTGAGGCTATGCCTACAGTAAAATCCGACGGTGAGACAGCCGCTCACTTCGTATTCAACCAAATTATTACTTAGTTCGGGATTCCGAAAGAGCTTGTCATTGACCATGGCTCGCACTTTCAGAACCGTATGATGGAAGAGTTGGCATTAAATTTAGGGTATAAGCAAGAGCATTCCTCTTCTTACTACCCTTAAGCGAATGGACAGGTAGAGGCAGTGAATAAATCGCTCAAATCCATTCTCCAATGAACCATCGCACAAAGCAAGAATAATTGGCACATCATGTTATATCCTGCTTTGTGGGCATATCGAACCGCTGTTAAGACTGCCACTGGTTTTTCTCCATATCAACTTATACATGGAGTGGAGTCGATATTTCCGGTTGAATGCGAGATTCCTTCTTTGAAGCTAGCTGTAGAACTCTTACCAGAGACTTCACCATTGGAGGAGCGTTTGGTTCACCTTGAGAAACTTGATGAGCGGCGTCGGGATGCCTTGGTGGCTCTAGAGGTAAATAAACGTCGCGTAAAGGTCCAGTACGATAAGTTTGTTCGTCCAAGGAGGTTTAGTGAAGGAGACTTGGTCCTTTTGTGGGATCAACCGAAGGAACCCTTGGGGGCAGGGAAATTTAATCCTATGTGGTGGGGCCCTTATGTGTCAAACGTGTGTTAGAGAAGGGTGCTTATGAGTTAGTGTATTACGAAGGAACGGCCTTGGCGGAGCCTAGAAATGGCTTCTATCTCAAGAAATACTATGCATAATTTTCAGCTAAGGCTGCTTATTGTATATTAATGTACAGTTTTGCATAGTTAGGTCTTTTTCTTAGCGTGATCGGGTTTGTGATGAGTTTCCATTTCTTTTGGTAAATGTAAATGGAATATTCCACCTACATAGGATTCATGGATGGTGCGCGTCGTCACACTTAGCACTTAGCCTCTGCTTCTTGGGTGATTTATACTCCTATGGGTCAGGTACCTTCTTTAGGAGGCGTATGTCTGCAGCCATCTTCCTTGGTAACATCACCTCCCATAGCCACATCTCTGACAATGGGGGGAAACAATGACTTAGTGAACCAATCATCTAACAACTGATCTAGAATGGGATCTTTGATCAACCTTCATTGCCTTCTCCAGTCATGAATGTGATCATATATGTGGGTGGAGATGGTCTGTCGGAGAGAAGTCAAAAGATCAGTACCGGTCTCATAACAGATAGGTAGCTGAAAGTGCGTAAGAAATGTTGTCACCAACAAGTCAAAATCCATAAACGAGTGTTGTGGGAGTTCAATATACCATTTTTCAGTCGTACCAATTAACATTCTTTGGAAGAGACATAGATAAATGGAGTAATCCATCAAGGAGTTAGACGAACACCATAGATGGAAGGTCATTACGTGATTTTTGGGATCTTCACCTTGCTTCCCATCAACGTTTGGAATGTTTGACTACAACTTAATTGGAATGGTAGGCCACAAAGGGTCATTTAGAATGGGATAATTGATCAATTTCGACAAATATGGAAAATCCAATGTTGCCAAAAAAGGGAGTTTCCTATTTAGTTGTGGGTAGTTGTAATATTAATAGGGCATGGCAACCCTAGTGGGTCCATAGGCCGACTTGGCTTGTCCATGGTAAGCCACATATTGTTTGTAGTTGGGAATGTTCTGCCTTACCAAAGGTTAAACAGGGTTAAGTCGGGCTTGAGGTTGATAAGGAGGTTGTGTCCATTGATTTGAAAAACCACCTAGGTAAGGTACATACAAGGGGTTATTATAGTGCACCCCACTATAGTATTAGCCACCAACATAAGGCTGTTGGGGATGATCTTAAGCGTATGCAGGAGGTGGTGAAACAAGACCATAACCACTAGATCCTAAAACTAGAGGCGTGGTTCTCGAAACATTATGCAAAACAGGCACATAAGGGACTCTAGTAGTATAGGACGTGGAAGGAAATGACTGATTTCCAACTACATTAGGAAAACTCATGGAAGGAATAGAAGCACTTCTTTATGAAAGATTTAAAGTTGGATTTAGGGTAGATTGTGAAATTTCCACCAGAGTGGTGTGTGTAGTAGAGTGTGCACTAAGTCTAGAAACTGTGGGAGCAGGAGGAGCATAAGCCACAACTTGACTAGAAGGCATGTTTAAGGGTCTACCGAGGAGGTAAGGGAAAACTCTTCTAGTGGTAGGAGTAAACTCCATGGAAGAGACACTAGTGGCACTAGTAGAACCAAATTCAGAAATGGCTTAGCCTAGAGTGGTTTCCTAGAACGAAGCAGTTGAACCGAACATAGTAACAATTGGATTGTTTGGATTGGGTTGGTTGAACATTGAACCTATCAGGTATGTATGGAAAAATATGAATTTCAGGAAGAAGGTCGTTCCTCTATCGATGGAACTGAATAGTTAGTGATAGGAACATTACTGGGGATATCAAACTCTCCTTGTTCTTCCATCATGGGGACTGCTTCCAATTCCAGAAGAGAGCCACTTCCTGCATCAGAGTTAACATCCATCTCTTGGTCCATAGGATATTGGGTCGTAGGGTTCAAAGGATACTCTAGATATAATCCTTGTATCCGACGAGATCATCTCCAGGGGTATTCAACTAGTTTTCTAGGTCAAACTGTTTCTAAAGAACCTCTAACTAGATTAGATAAAGTAAGCACTACTCAAACTAAGGAAACAAACAAACATGTGAGAGGAGTGGATTTAAGGTATGGATCCTCATAGGATTTTTCAAACGGCCATCACAACTCGCTATACACTACAGGGTCCACCAATATACCACAACAAGGAGGATTGGGACCATACCCTTGCCTGAATACCTGACTACCTGGATGGTACACGCGTAGTAATTTCCCTGAGTGTTGTTCTCAGTGGATTGGATGATAAGATGAAAAAAAGGCTTTGCTCAGATGATCTCAACATCCCTAAAGTTGTTCCCGATATATACAAGGTACATGGGAGATCCAATCCATATTAGTTTCATCTAATGCAAAACTGTATGGAAGGGGCCTTCCTATATACCATCGAGTATGTGAAGTACCTTTCTATATACCATAAGGGTACATGAAATGTCGTTCGATATACCAATGTGTACGTGGAAGAACCTAACTATCCCCGAGGTGTAGTGTAGGCATGTAACGACAACTCCTAAGCTTAAAGACGTCGGAACATGTCTCTAACCTATCACACTTTGCTAAGAAATTTTACCCTAGGCTAGTGCGTTAATTTTATCTGTATGGTTAGGTGAATACATGAGGTGAATATCTAGACTAGTAAACCATGCAGAGATGAAAATGCATATAATTAGTTTTATCGTTTAGTGAATTCCCTACGTAAGAGAGGGAAAGAGGTTCAATTTTCCTTTAACACACAAAATAAATCCCAAAAATGAAATCAAACTACTACTTTCTTATGTTCTAAACACAAGCAAAACAATATCTTCTACTTTAATTGAAAATAAATTAAGATCTCTACTAACGAATTGAAAAGATCACTCAAACTTTTCACACAAAAGCCTAAATTTTTCTTAATCAAATGCAAATATGAAACTAAATGAAAATAATTTTTGTTCTTTCGTTGTAATAAGAAAGAAAATTACAAAATTAATGTTGAGAGTCTACACAACTAATCAAGAGTCCTTCTCTACAAGAATATTTATGGATTTTTTCAAAAAATTGGTAAAAGGAAAAGCACACAAAAGACCTTTTACAACTAATGAAGAAGAGACAAAAATGATCTTTTCTTTTTTTGTCTAAAACAATAGAGATAAGAAATCTATCCAAACCAAATTCTTCTCAACATGCCAACTCTTAATCAAAGACAACTATGGAGCTGTTAAGGACCAAAATCAATCACAATTCTCGAGAAGAAAAGAACACAATCACTTCCAGAATTCAGATGATCATAGTAACTATCGGAACTATAGCTTTAAAGACTGAAAAATGTATCTAAGCATCAAATATCAGACTGGAGTCCAAGATCTTACCTGGTACCATAGGTTGCTGGCTTGCATCAGAGCATTGGAAGTCCAATACTGCACCTTGTACATAGAGACAGAGTGGTGGCGCCGCTCTCTGCTAACTCAAAAACGACGGTGGCACCATGGGTTGCATAAGGGAAAAGAGCAGTGGCCACACTTAGTATACCTCCCAGGTGCGGTGTCCCAATTCAATATTTGAAAACACAAATACATGAAGAAGAAGTGAGTTAAATTCCAAAATATGAATCTAAATGTCATCTGGAAGATTCAATGAGCCAATAACATGAATATTTGAAGGTGAAGAGGGGAAGATCTATCAAATTCAAAGTAAATCTATCAAATCACAAGAATATCTATCAATTGAAAATGAAGATGAAGATTTCAACTTACTAAAATACTAGGAATTCGTAAGTCCCCAGTGGAGTCACAACTTTTGTTAATAGAAAAATATCAGGCAATGCAGACAAAGACTGTTTCCCTAGTCTGAATGGTTCAAATCTAGAACAAAACAAACTACAATGCAAAGAAAATTTCCCCAGAAATCTAGATCACTTTAATTAAACTGCTCTCATACATTTCAACAGGCGGATATGACAGTCTAAACTTGTTGTGTTCGAGCAATGTGGTGAATGGACCTGCAATAGACACAAAAGAACAAATACAACATGAGAGTAACAAGATAATATATACTTCTATGTCAACGACCAAGGAGAAAAACAAAAAACATAACATTACAATGAAATAGACAATGTTTATGGGAAAGAAAACAATGCTTGTATTAATAATAAAAAATGAGAGATCACAACCAAGCCTTGGTGTTGGGAAATTCTACCAATGGAACCTTTCCTCAAGCTTCACCTTGCCTCTAATGACTCCAAGAAGGTCTGGGATTATTTGGCTAGAGTCTTGATGATTTAACACAATATTTATCCCTTTCCCATGAGGGGTGAGCCAATATTTAAAGGCCATAATGGATATAATGGGATGAGGATTCAAAGGAGAAGGTTGAGGGATCATCCCAAGGATAAGGGAATTCAATTTCCACTTGTCCAGATTATTAGGGATGAGGTTCAACGAAGGTCTCTTCGAGAAACTTCTTCTTTTTCCCTTTTTAAGACGAGCACCACACTTTGCAGAAGGGAAACAAGTGGTGTTATGGGGTACCACATGTTGCATAAAGACAACAAGTGGAAGCACTGCACATTGCAAGTGGGAAAGGTGTGTTCCTGACTTATGTAACGCTTGTTGTTAGTTGACAAGGTGGGGTGGTGAATCAGAACATGGAAAACATAAGGGATCAATACTCCTTCTTCCATTTCTCCACTTCAGACTCTGAGGAATTAGAGAAAACAATGGGATACCCATCTCATAACATGGCAGTGATGAGATTTAGATGTAACATCATGTTGTATGAGAAAATATTTAATCAAAAGAAATTGACTCGATGTATTGTAATACAACTGAGAACATGGTTAATGTATTCAATGAGTGTTTGGAAAATGTAAAGTTAGTAATATCTATAGATATGCTAGGTATCGTAGGGAATTCATTCTCCAATAAGGGGGAGTGCTAGAAATAAATGTATAAATGGGGAGATATTAATTAGTTTTGGAGTGTTGCTAGTAGGAATTTGAGTTAGCTAGATAGGTGGCAATTCTCTATCTCAATTAGAAGTGAAGGTGAAATACTTAAATGTAGTCTTTTAGGGATATGTTAATCCTCAAACTATCCTTTATATGCATGCATTTTTTTAATATTTTAATAAGAAGCATCCATTGATTTCTATTTGCAATTATTATCTATGGTTCTTTGTTTCCTCCTCCAAAATCTCATCAATAAATCATAAATTGATGCGACTTTTTATTGATGTATCCCATGACCTATTATTGATCTAGATTAGAATAATTTTAGTAGGCTTTAAATCCAAGTTATTGTTTCGTAAGGATTCATGGTTATATAATTATTTAGATTTGGGCCTTCCCTCTTTTTTCACCCTAGATTTATCCCAACCCAAACCCACATTCAAATTCCCCCCATTATTATTGAATATTCCATAAGACTTCATCATTCATAAAATGTTCTTAGATTTTCCTCTAATTGTGGTGAGGTCCATATGCACTAAGAAAACACAATTGTTGCTAAAATTATTTACAGAAAACATGAAATAGAATAAAGGAATTATTAAAACACGAAGATGAAGGAAAAAAAAAGAAATAAGATCTCACCATCTCTTGTTTTTGCATGGTTTATTGAAAGAAATTAATGCCTATCTTGTATTTGTAACTCATCCTATCCATGGATATTTTTTCTAAGGATGAACCTGAGTCTCTTATATTGAGAGAGCCTCCTAGTAGTTCTTCACACTATTAAGGGTTTTACTTTCTCTAAGGACCCCTTTGAGAGTTTGTTGTTTGTTTGACTGAATCTCAATATCATATCTATTATGTTGTTATCTCAATACCTTAGTTGTTACCCCACCAATGTAGATCCAAATATTAGGCTCTATCAAGTGCCGAGAGGGATCAAACATCTCGAATACTAGAAGGGTTCAAATACTATCCTCAGAATCAAAGATCAGAAACACAAGGGTTGTCCCCATATCAATTGGAAATGATCCCAAAGACCAACATTGAAAATTTTAAATTAAATAAAAACTCTGATTGCAGCATCTGTTTGAACTTGATCAGAGATGAAGATGAAATATGTCTGCTTAAATTTTGCAAGCATTATTATCATATTCACTGTGTTGATCAGTGGCTTCAGGCGATCTAAGTTTTGTCCTACTTGTAGAAGAAATGTTGCATAGACAGGACGCCAACCTGGTTAATTATATCGGATGATGCACATAAAGTATGCTTTATGGCTGCAACTCTCTTTCTGAAATACTCCACCTCATTTTGATTGTACCATGGTTTTTATTAATTTCAGGATATTATACTTTTTAGAACACGATTTTAAGTATGATAAAATGCAAGGGTGCCCTTTTCTACATAAAAATACACCAAGTACACTCGTGTTAATCAAATAAATGTCTGATATGTGGTTGATGAAAGTAATTAATCACCAACACTCCCATTAATTATTGGCACTAACATGCACTATTTTCTAACAAACAATTACATAAGTTGACTAACATACTATGACATTTACAATATTTACAAAAAAATACAAAATTACAAAATCACATCTTTGGATTATACAAAGATAAAAATATTTGTATGTTCATCTTTTAATCTCCAAAATTTATTCATCCTTATTGAAATTTGTGGTTGATTCAATGTTTCATCAAGCTTGTTTTCTTACTTTTAATCTTGTTTTCTTACTTTTTAAACTCAAAATTTATATCATAACAAACACAACCAAATATGACTATATGACTTTACTATGAATTTGTATCTACTTATATGACTTTAATCATAACAAACACAAGGATATATATATATATATATATATATATATATATATAATCGTTGTGACTTATATGACTTAAATCATAAGAAATAGAACGAGCTATTGAAATTAGGGTTCATAGCACTGTCATCGGGAGCAAAAAAAACTATTTCAATTTGGGTTCCAATAGAGCACGGTTGTTGGATACGACATTTGATTGTTGTTGATATTATCAGGGCAAATAATTCTGCATTAATTAGATGCCCTTCAAAGCTGAACATACGTGATATGGCCAGCTTTGAGAAAACAATAGATGACAGGGGTTGGAATCCTCTTCACATTGAAGCTCGTAGTGGCAATTTGAACAAGGTAAGGTGGCTTCTAGACAACAATGCAGATGTGAATGCAACTGTGTAAATATGAATATGGAGCCAGTCCTTTGCATTTTGCATTTTGCTACCGCTGGTGGGCACCTGGAGGTGATGGATGAATGACTTGAGCGCGGCACTGATATTGATGCACAAACAAAAGGTGTCTTATGTGGATGGACTCCCCTTTGCAGAATAAGAAATCCATGAAATATCTAATTAAGAATGGGGCGTTTCTGCCCAATGATATAGCTGATCTAAGATTCAATTACGACCTTTATTATTGCCCGGGACTTGAATGGGCTTATCACTTAAAAATGCAAACAAAAGGAACCCTAGAATCTTCTTCTACTCATGGAAGTTCATGCAGCTAGGAGTTGGAATATATCATTAAGACATGCAAGAAAGCATTGGCTAATATGATTTTATTTTTATTTTTATGATGAGTAATTATTAGCCATGTGATTTTATTTTTAACATTTTTAACCTTAATGAATTTGAGAATAAAGAATGGGTTCGTTCACTTTCTTTCCTTTTTTAAATTTTAATGGGTTAGAATTTTTTTTTAAATTTTCATTAATGGCCGATAAAATCTACATCATAAGTAAATATAAGTAAAAAGTAAATATTTATAGCCGACCTTTAAATGAGGAACGTTACATAACGTTACAACATTTCCCTCATAATATTTATAGCCAACATTTACATGAGGAACGTTACGTAACGTTACAAGATCTCCCCTATACTGGGCTGTAGAGCGCCTCTTGGCGCAACAAAATATCTTATTTAATTTGTACAACATGGACATATTCCCTTGTTAGATTTTCTCTCGGTGTAGTTTGGGACTAATAGTATGCATGCATCATTTTCCCACCAATTAACAATAATATATTTCTTATTGGTATTTTTTTAGTTTTATAAATTTGATGGTGTTTCCTATGTCATGTCATGTGGGTAGAATTTTGTTCATTAAGGCTAGCTACTATATTGGTAGGCCAACTTTTGGCTTGTTAATTTTATTTGGAGAAGACATATTCTTTGAGCTACAAATTCCATTGCATATTACAACTATGTGGAAAAGGTTGATGAGATGACAATTGACCTCTGCATGTTAATATCTATTTAGTAAAAATATATATGGAATAAAAATGTATATCAAGAAGAGGGAACTCTAATTGTGCATTTTATATTTTTTCACCTAAAATTCACAATTAAAATGGAGTGATTACAAAAGTTTTCACAAAACATGAATATATTAAATCGAATCAAATAACCAATCTCAACATAAATGGAAAAATCAAATTTATATATCTTAGCAAACTTGATAAGAACATATAATAATCACAATCTCAAATTACATGGATACACATTTGTACCAAATCTCAACATAACTGGGAAAAATCAAATTTATGTATCTTAGTAAACTCAATAAGAATATATAATAGCCATACTCTCTAACCATAAGAGAAAATATATCTAGTTATTTTAAACAATCACATGGGAACAAAATGTCAAATAATGCATAATAACAATGCAAATGCACCATATGATATAGATGGATATTGACAATGATTTACAAACTCTTATGAGAGAATTCCATAATACTTACACACTCTTAAGACTTTCAAGACACAAACTCTTATTATGCAACCTTTTCTTCTCTTTCAACTCTTCTTCAAATGACCAATGGCCAATGAATAGCCAAGCATCTCCTTATATAGATCTTGAGGGAGATCTAGAGACACTATATACAATTCCGTTTAGAGACTTCCTCAACACTATTCATTTACTTTATTCAAGTGGAGATACTATTCATCCAATTTTACTGTTTACTTTTGCAACTAGAGTCTACTTTTTCATAAGTGGAGAACCTTTTTAGAATTTCTAGATTTGTTCTTGAAACAAGCCTTCAAGATAGTGAATATTTACAAATGATATGAAGTGACATAAAACAACTAAGACATGTCACTGCTACACTAATCATTGCAATCCAACCATATTCATAGCTTTTATGTGAAAGGAAGGGTCCAGATGCTTCCCTGAGTCATTCATTGGGCTTAAGAAGTAGATCATTGGGATCATTTCCTTTAGTATCACTATCTATTATTATTTCCATGATGTGATATGCAAAGCATTATTCAAATAGACTTCCTATGAGACACTCAAATATTTCTTAAAAAACATGATAGCTTCTAAAATGATTATGTATCCTAAAACTTATCAAGGATATCGCTTCATTGTTTCTCAATGGGAATGGATTTATTGATGTCCAAATAGATAGAAAACTTGAAGCATAAATTATTCTATGCACCAATCAATAAATTTAATTGCAAGACCATCCTCTATTCAATGTCTTGAAGATTATAATCTAGACGTGGAACAAATTTATGTATGAACATATCAAACATATAACTCCAAATAGGATGTTTTGCCACGATCTCACAATCAAATCCTACAACTTATTTATGAAACTTAAAGAAGTTCAGTAAATAATTCCATTCATACATGTATAGGAGTTGATGAAAGAATTCTAGATAAACTCTTCCCATATTTCTAAATTCAATATCTGCATAAGTGTCATGATAAAATTTGTATCTCCATTCTATATTATCAAAACAATCATCAGTACAAAATGATAATTATGTGACTAAAAAAAAAAACTAAAACATGTATATAAACTATTTTTCTGGGAAGGTGACTAATAGTGTTCTATTTGAAGTGATGTATAGTGTGGCATATTTTTATTTTTTTAACTGAATTAAATGAGGCTTTTAGATTAAAAAGGTTGAAATTTACAGTCGAAATCACAACTAGTTCATTTACAAAACGACTCTTGTTCAAGTAGATCTATGCCACAAAATTATCCAATATAATTCTAGTGCACTATAGCACCAATAATTTTTCTAACATAGTACTGAATACTAAAAACTTTCAAAAACTATCCAAGCATAAATTTACAAAAAAAAAACATAAAACTAGAGAATTAAGAAGGGCCTTTCCCACTAAAACCTTCATCCACATTCTTGTTTCCCTCCTCTTCTCCATGGGAAATTGCGATATCAATGAGAACCATGGTTGGTTGTTGCACAAATTCTTCATTCATTCCATTGGTGTCTTCCAAATGGGTATTATGCAAATTACTTCCCAATAATATTTCTTGACATGCTTCGAAAGCTAAAGTTATCCTTTCCAATTGACCCCACTATTCCTTGACTTCACTTTCCAAGTCACGGAATCTAGTTTCCATATGCGCAACATGGCAAGAGATTTGTTCCATGGCTGCAATAATCCCTTTAAGATCAAAGTTTAACTTGTTCATCATAATACACAAGTCCCTGATTGGACATTGGATTTCCTCGAAATCGTAACCCCATCCATAATTTTTCATAACATTCAAAGTTCCCAAATCCATTTATGGAGTCTTGAAGCCTAAAATCCAAGTCACTTAAATTCTAGGCCTTCTGACTAAACATTGAGCTTATGAGAATAACAAATTAGAGTAATATTTCAAGAAAACACCTGAAGACTCGTGCTAGAGTTCAAGACGTTTCACAACCTGTTAGCATGTGCATCCAATTCTCCTCGTGAGTTGTCCAACTTGGGTTAACCCCCTCTCATGGATCCCAACTCTTGGGATTGTAGCAGAGATTAAAGCTTACGGGTTTCAGTCTAACGACTATCAAGTCCATCAAATGGTATCAGAGCCACGGGTCTCAAGTTTAAAATTAACCTAGGTAATGTTGGGGGAGATTGTTGGAATATGTTCCCAACACTCCTTGTGAGTTTCATGACCTAGGTTAACCCCCTCTCGCGGATCCCAACTATGGAAATTGTAGTAAAAATTATTACCTGCAGGTTTTGGTCTAACGACAATCGAGTCCAACACAACCCAACCATATTCTCTTGAGACCATATCTATTTCGCTACCATGGTCTACTATTTTGTGGGAATCTATTATTAAATATATCCCATGAACAGAAACACAGGAAAACCACATTGCCATAAAACACAAGCACAATGCCGAATAACCCACTAGAACGAAGATGTGAGAAGGTTCTCCCTTGGATCAAATTAAGTAGCCCAAATGCCACATGCACACAACATTAAAGGTAGTGTAGATGGTGCTCATGCCTACCCTTAGTCTTAGGTGTTCCATTAATGCAATGAGAGGGATTTTGGAAATGTCTTAGGGGATCCATCAGTGTTGGGGATGCCCTCCATTTATAACTAAAATTTCCCACTCAAGTGTGACAATTTGGTTGGCATGCTTATCTGTTTTCCCCCTACACCCCTCAGCTGGGATGAGTGTATAGTAAAACTAGGCTACAAACATAGCTGGACAATGGCATCTCTGAATCTAGAATATCAAGCTCCACAACCAACAATCTCCCACTTGGAGACTGATTACAACAACTGCATCGCTGCTGTAATTGCTGGACTATGATATGAACCTTGGACTTGACAAATTTACCTTATTTACCTTCATCCTCGAAGGCCAATTGAAACCGAGTAGGAACTCAATTTCTCTCTAGTTACTACCTTTGTCAATATGTCTATAGGATTATGGCTAGTATGTATCTTTTCCAACTTTAACAGCTCATCTTCGAGAATAGATCTTATGAAATGGTAATTGAGTTGTATATGTTTATTCTTCGAATGAAAGGTTGATTTCTTTGCAACATGAATAACACTCTGGATGTCACTGTATAACCTACTATTCTCCTGCTTCTTACCCATATCCTCCATGAACCTCTACAACCAAATCATCTCTTTACTAGCCTCTGTAGGAGCAAAATAGTTTGCTTCCATTGTTGAAAGTGCAACAACCTTCTGTAGTTTCAAAATCCAACTTACTGATGTTCCACCCACAATAAAGACATACCCTGTGGTGCTCCTCCTCTAGTCTTTATCACCATCCATATCTGCGTCAACAAATCCATGTAGAACAATGTCTGAACCTCCAAAACATAATGCATGAGAAGTGGTACCTCTCAAATACCCAAGAATCCATTGTATTGTCGTACAATGTTCTTTACATGGATTGTTCATATACCTACTCAAAACTCCCATTGCATGTGCAATATTTGGTCTTGTACACACCATGGCATACATCAAGCTTCCAACTGCTGATGAACAGGGAACCTTGGACATGTAATTTATCTCCTCTTGTGTCTTGGGACACATATCCTTACTTAGTTTGAAATGGATGGCCAAAGGTGTACTAACTGGTTTTGCATTCTGCATTGTAAACCTCTCCAACACCTTTTCTATGTAATCACCTTGAGACAATGCCAATTTACTATTTTTCTAGTCTCTTGTTATTCTCATACCAAGGATTTGCTTTGCAAAACCCAAATCCTTCATCGCAAATGATTTAGCTAGCTTCCTTTTTAGCACATTTATATCCTGCATGTTAGACCCTGCAACAAGCATGTCATCCACATACAATAACAAGATAATATATCTTCCATTATCTAGCCTCTTGAAATAAACACACTGGCCAGAATGACATCTACTATAACCCTTTTGACCTCATACCCCTATGGCTGTTGCATATAAATGTCTTCCTCCAAATCCCCATGGAGAAAGCTTGTTTTTACATCTAACTATTCAAGATGCAAATCTTCTACCACCACTAAACTTAAAATAGTCCTAATTGATGTCATTTTAAGAACAAGAGAAAATATTTCATCCAGGTCTATACCTTTCTTTTCTGCAAAACCCTTTACAACAAGTCTAGCTTTGTACCACTTCTTTCCTCCATCATCTTCCTTCAACCTGTAAACCCAATTATTATGCAGTGCTCTTTTTCCTGCAGGAAACTCAATAAAATCCCAAGTTTGGTTTCTTACCAATGAGTCCATCTCCTCATCCATGCCTTGCTCCCACTCCTTTTTAGTTTCCACCTGCATTGCTTCTTCATAACATTCTGGTTCACCATAATCAATCATCAATAAATAATACAGTGAAGGAGAAATCGTTTTGGGGGTCTACTTAACCTATTAGATATTCTTACATTTGCAGGAGTTTGAGGTACTTGCTGATCTTGATTTTCTTGTGGCTTTGGAACTTCATTTTATTTGATTTCATCAAGCATTGTGTACTCTGTGTTTTCCTTTTCCTCTTTCTTTCCTTGCAACTGATCTTTGTATACAACCTTTTCATTGAATAGTACATTTCTGCTCCTAATGATTTTGTGATTTTCATAATCCCATAAGCGGTATCAAAATCATCAACCCCGTATCCAATAAAGGTACATTTCTTGGATTTAGCCTCAAGCTTTGTTCTATTTTCTTTATCAATATGGACAAATGCTTCACAACCAAAAGTTCTAAGAATGAGTAGTTTACCTTTTTACCTGTCCATGCCTCCTCTGGAATTCCACCATCCAAAGTGCCTTAAGGACCTTTATTTATTAAATTAACAACAATATCTACAACATTAGACCAAAAATGTAAGGGAAACCCTGCATGCAATCTCATACACCTTGCATGCTCCATGATCGTTCTATTCATCCTTTCTAGCACACCATTTTCTTGTGGTGTTATTGGGACTATCTTGTTTCTGTGAGTCCCATTATATGAACAATAAATATCAAACTCCTTGCTGCAGTATTCACCTCCATTATCATATATGAGACATTTCAAAATTTTTCCTATCTCATTCTCAACCAAAGATTTCCACTTCTTAAAAGTAGCAAACACATCAGATTTTTGTCTAATGCAATAAACTCATTTTTCTAGTTGCATCATCAATGAAAGTAGCATAATAATGAGAGTCACCAAGAGATTGTACCTGAGTCAGTCCCCATACATATGTATGCACAAACTCTAAATTTTCACTCTTCTTACGTTTCCCAACCCTGGGAAATCTAACTCTCTTTTGTTTTCCATAAACACAGTTCTCACAGAATTCCAAACTTACCTGCTTCATATATGGACGCAGTTTCCTTGAGTGGAGAATTTGCATCCCCTTCTCCCTCACATGGCCAAGACTATGATGCCATGATGCCGCACCTGTTTTTGTGGAAGCTATAGAGATAGAATAATCAGTATTATGAGGACATAAATACAAGGTACATATCCTATCTCCTTTTGCTATTACTAGTGCTCCTTTAGTGATCTTCCACCATGTTTTTCCAAACATAGAAAAACAACCACTATCTCCTAACTACTCCGTTGAGATCATATTTATTTTAATAGAAGGAATATGCCTTGCACCTTTTAGCAGTCATTCATTTCCATTATTTAACTTAATCCATACCTTACCCATTCCAACAATTTTACATGGTTCATCATCCTCCGATAAAACATGTCCAAAATCCCCTGGAACATAAGCATGAAAGAATTTCCTATGGGGTGTAGCATGACATGATGCCCTTGAATCTACTACATAAAAATCACTAGTATTATCTAATGCAAGAGTCAAAGCATCTTGTAACACATCACCTGCTGCATTTGTTTCTTGATTAGTCTCCTTTTGCCTGTCTCCTTTCTTCTTTGGAGCTATGGAGTCTTTCTTCATATGTCATTTCTTACAACAATTCCAACACTCTATCTTTCCAATTTCTGACTTGGATATACCATTCCTAGACTTGTTGCGATTACCTGAGCTTCTTCCTCTCTCCTTTTGTCTTCCCCTGCTCTCCATGGTCAACGCATTACCTGCTGTCTCACTTGTGCTTTTTCTTCGTATTTCCTCGCTAAAAATAACACCAACAACATCATAAAATATAAGAGTGTTTGAACTAGGGACAAAGTTACTTATAGCCATGACCAAGCCATTCCAACTTTCTGGCAATGAGCACAAGATTAGAAGAGCCCTAACCTCATAATCAAAGTTCACTTTTACAGAACTTAGTTGACTGGTAAGCATATTAAATTCATTTAAACGGTCATCAACGAAACCACCTTCTCACATATTCATATTTAATAAACACTTCATTAAAAATACCTTATTGGAAGTCGAGGGTTTTTCATAGAGCTTAGCCAATGTGCTCACCACACCCTTTATTGTCTTTTCTTTTGATATATTGAAATCTACCGATGAATCCAGACATAACCGTATTGTTCCTCACACCCTTTATTGTCTTTTCTTTTGATATATTGAAATCTACCGATGAATCCAGACATAACCGTATTGTTCCTAGTGCCTTTTTGTCAAGAACCTCCCATTCTTCATCCTTCATAGTCATGAGTTGTTTTTTTTTTCCGCCCACTGGTAGGTATAGATCCTTCTGGTACAGATAGTCCTCAATTTTCATCTTCCATAACTGGTAGTTTTTGTCGTTAAATTTCTCAAACCTAAACTTTCTTTGTTCTCCCATTGTTGTATTATCCCAAATACTGATATTCTACGGTTTTCTATTCTAGGGCTCACTTGTATGCTGATAATATGCAAGAATACTGAATAAAACATTGCATGCAAGGTGCCGGAACAATGGACCTAAATTATAGCTAAACTAGGGCAGAGATTTTTCAGAGAGAAGATCAACACTCACCACTGATAATCAGGATGATAATACTCCAGAGATAATACACATGCATAAAGAGTTGAACGGATGAAGAACCGATGCTCCCTTCCTCCGCTGTTACCGCCCAGCAGCACAAACCCCTTCCTTAGCTGAAGGTGACGTTTTTGGTAAGGAGCTGCCTGATGAAGATGACGTTTTTCTAGGATAAAGGTCTTCCCGTGACAGAGAGAATGACCAGAGCATGCATAGGTTTTGACCCCTCTAGGCAGGCTAGTGAATTCGTTTACCTGTTTAGCTGCTCACTCCCCCAGCTACACGAAACTGATGAGAACTGCTCCTGATGAGAAAACGGGATACTGATGATCACCGAATATGGTAGGATGATCCTGCTGATGAAGATGAGGCCAATATTCAGAAGATGAATTGAGAACCAGAGACCCAGCAATTGCTTTGGGGTTTTCCAGCTAAATCCCCAGTTGCACACATGTCCCTACAAAATATCTTTCGATGGATGCCAAATAGTTGTATATGAAGGAATAAAGATGAAGAGTTTATGGTGGACCTAAATGGCCTAGCGTGAAGGAGACTAGGGCAGATATCTCATTGCCAAACCATCGTTAGTTGAAGACTCTGTCTTCAACCCCAACTGTTGCTGCTGCATGCTGTGTTGCTACTCCAAGACTCCAAATCAACAACAATAATAATATATAACTCCTTTAGTCCAATAACCCTTCTTAAATAGAGCCTCATGCGCTTTTAGGGTTTGCATGTCACTTTTAGGGTTTATGCTTCAATTTTGCATGCACACAATTCTAATTTCATGTTGACTTTTAATCCTAAGAAAATAAGGCTTCTTCCCCTTACTGATGACTTTAATATTGTAGGAGTGTCCCATTCTGTTCTAAATATCAAGGTCCTTTGTCAATTCCCTCTTATGCAGTACCTGCTCTAACCTATGGGAATTAAGTAGGTTAGCGGGTGTTTTGGTGCCTAATTGGAAGAGGACATTACAATCCTCCCCGCTTGAGATTGCTTGTCCTCAAGCAATTGCAAACTAGGATGTTGCAATACCTGCTCTCCCTCCCATGTGGAATCCTCCATAGGTAATTATTTCCATTTGACCAAGTATCCTCGAATCATTCTCTTTCGGAGTTTCCTTTCTTGAACCTATATGATTCTCTTTGGAATCAGTACCAAAATCCCTTCATTATCTAAGGGAGGCAACTCTGTGGATGGAGCAATGTGTTTCCCAATGGTCTTCTTGAGGTTGGATACATGAAATACATTGTGAATTTTACTCTCCTATGGTAACTCTAGTTCATAAGCCACCTCTCCAACCTTCCTGAATACTCTGTAAGGACCATAGAAGCGAGGTTTGAGCTTTTCTGCTCCTTTTTTCTTGAGCGAGGACTTCCTATAAGGTTGTAGCGATAAATATAACAGATCTCATACCTCGAAACTCCACTCAATCCAGTGTTTGGCTGTGTATAGCTTCTGTTGACTCTGGGCTTCCTGTAAGTTCTCCCTCGAGACCTTAAGAATATCCTGATTGTCATGTACCCAATCTTTTGCCTTGGGTGCTCTATTGTCTCCAAAAGCTAAATATGCGAAGTTCAATACTCTATTAAGAGAAAATACCTCCAATCTATGGATATACTCATGAGGGATAATGAAGCTGGTCACCTAGATAAGGCATCAACTACTATATTGTTCTTACCCTTCACATACTCTATCTCAAAATCATAAGCCTGTACCTTGCTGACCCATTTCTGTTGGCGTTCATTTAATTCTTTCTGCTCCAAGAAGTATTTGAGGTTGTTATGATTTGTCTTGATTTTGAATTTTCTTCCCACCAAGTAATGCCTAAATTTAGTTAGGGCATGTAAGATGGCTAACATCTCTTTGTCATATATGGAGTGGTGGCGCTTATAGTCTTTCAGTTTTCAGCTTTCAAAATGCAATCGAGCGATGGTTTTGCATCAGTATGGCTCCTATCCCTTCTCCTGAAACATCACATTCCAATATGAATGCTTGTGAGAAATCCGGTAGGGCCAAAACTGGGCAAGAACTCATGATGGTTTTCATTTCCTCAAAGGTTCATGCCAATTTTGTCCATGTGAATGCCCCTTTCTTTGTGAGTTTGGTGAGTGGTGTAGAAAATTGAGAGAATCCATTAACGTACCTCCTGTAGTAGGTGCAAAGGCCTAAGAATCCCTTCAGTTCAGTAATTGTCTTCGACGTTGGCCAATCCTATATAGCTCTAATCTTCTCCATATGAACATGCACCCCTTCTGCATTGATTATGTGTCCTAGATACAACATCTCTTTCATGTCGAATTCACACTTAGACATCTTCGCGTAGAGCAAGTGATCTTCCATGATTCTTAACACCTCATCTAAGTGTTTCAGATGTTCCTCCCAAGTTTTGCTGTAAATTAAAATATCATCAAAGAACACTAGCAAATAATTTCATAACTGAGCCCTGAAAATGTGGTTCATGCAAGACTGGAAGGTGGCTAGAGCATTGGTGAGTCCAAAAGGCATGACCAAGAACTCATAGTGACCATAGTGGCAATAGAAATGTGTCTTGGGAATGTCTTGATCCCTTACTCGGATCTGATGGTACCCTGATCGGAGATCGATCTTTGAAAAGTATTTGGCACCTCGTCGCTCATCCATTAGTTCATCAATCACGAGGATGGGATACTTGTTTTTGATGGTCTTCTTATTGAGTGCTCTGTAATCAATACACATTCGTAATGTTCCATCATTCTTTTTAACTAAGACCATTGATGATGCAAAGGGACTAGAACTCAATAGAATATATCATAGTTCTAGTAATTCCTTGATCATCTTCTCGATCTCATCCTTGTATCTTTTGGGATGCCTATATGGAGTGGTGATGACTTCCTGTGTCCCCTCCTCCAACTCAATGATATGCGCAAATCCTTTATTTGGTGGTCTACCTGTTGGAAGATCTCGAAATACCTTCTCGTGTTTCTGCAATAATGCTTGAATATCCACTGGGTGTTGGGTGTTGTTCTCTGGAGGTTTCCTAAAAGTAACCAAGCACTTTGCTGACCATTCTATGTCGCCCTGTCTAAGTATGACCTCCATTATCTATGATGATACTAGTTTGGGGGGATAAGTATTCATGCCCCTCAAAACTACCCATTTCCCATCCGGTCCCTGGAATTCCATTTCCATTTCCCTATAATCTGTAGTATATTTTCCTATTGAATAAAGCCATTGGACACCTAATACTACCCCGGTATTAACTAAATTCACCACATAAAATGAGTATGTCATATGGTAGTTTCCTAATGTGACATTCAGTTTAGGAATCCAATAGTTGCACTCCATGCTAGTATTTCCTGCCACTGCTACAGTAAATCCCTCAAACTTCTCTATCAGAATACCCCTCTTGGCCACCCATGATGCATCAATAAAATTGTGGGTTGCTCTCCCATCAATCAATACTCCTACCCTATGGACTTGTACTACTCCTCTAACCCTGAGAGTATGAAACCTAGGTACTCTAGAAAATGTAGCAATAACTCCCTCTGGTGTATCCCCTTGGAGTGACTCTTCCTCTGCTGCCTGCAATTCCTTTGTTGTTTCCTACTCGTATTCCTCCCCTTCACTATGTGAATAGACCTCTATATAGTGGGATTTGGCCTTCCCTGAGCACCTGTGGCCTGGAACCCATGGTTCCTGACAAGTGAAACACAATTTCTTCCGTCCCAGGTCTTTCCTTGTGTCGTCGTCCAACCAAGTTTTCTTTGGCATTTCCTGTTGGAAAGGTTTTCTATATTTGTCTCTAACTGGAAAGTTGGTCTTGAGTGGAAACCTATTCTTTGAAACTGATTCTTGGAAATATGCAGCTCTGTTGATCACATCCTGTAGTGTGGAGGGTTTGTAAGATTTCACCCACCTCCGTAGTGGTTCTGTCAAGGCCTCTGTAAACAACATAATCAGGCTGTTCTTCGACACATCTGTCACCATAACAGCTACCCTTTGAAACTCGGAGATGAATGACTCGACACTTCCTGTATGTTTGAGTTGAGACAAATCTCTAAAGTGTATCTATGGGTCCTTCCTGTCAAACCGCTCCATGAGCTTCTATGTGAAATCACTGTAGGGACTGATGGTGTTGTGACCCAATGTCACTAGTCTGTGGTACCACCACTCATGAGCCTCTCCATCTAGGTGTAGTGTAGCCAATATAATGGCATCTATCTCTGTCACGGGGTTGAGTTGGAAATAAGTATCCAACTTATGAACCCATATTCTCGCTGAACCTCCGCGAGCCCCATCAAAGTTTGGGATGGTCAATCTACCCAAGGTTTTATGCAACTCATAATTCTTACTAAACCCCTTGTTGAAATTCCTGGGTCGGTTCCTACTCTTCATGTTGGAGAAGTCTGAGAAGGACATGGCCGCATGAAACTCACCCCCCAAATCCCTGTATTCCTGTAAACAAGCTCCAAATGGTTCACTAGGTTCTACTGGAATGACTAGTCCTGCTATTGCATCTACCAAGAAGTGAGGCATAGTAGGCCTGCTGGAAGGTCTGTTATATATGTGGGGTGTGTTTTGCATATTGGTGTATGCATGATTACCACTACTGCTTATAGACCCTCTATCTACTGGTGAGAGATGTACACTGCTATGCCCTGGTTCTAGTTTCGTCGTCAACCTGTTTATTGCATGCAAGAATTCCTTTTTCCCTTTGGCTAGATCATGCAATGCGTTCACCAAGATACGAAACTCCATTATGTCTTCGTCTTCTAATGTTCCTTTCCCTCGGTAAGAGTGTATACATGTTGGGTCCATGTATGAGTTGGTATCTTCTAGCTGGATATCCTCAAATTCCTGCTCCTATGTGTACCTACTCTTCCTTCTCCTATAGGTTACAAAAGTGTCTTTTTCTGTATTCAGTTACTTCTCATGTTCAAGCCCACAACTGGCAAGGAACATGCTCTGATACCACCATAATATCCCAAAACTGATATTCTATTGTTTTCTATTCTAGGGCTGACTTGTATACTGATAATATGCAAGACTACTGAATAAAACGTTGCATGCAAGGTGTCAAAACAATGACCCTAAATTATAGCTAAACTAGGGAAGAGGTTTTGCAGAGAGAAGATTAACACTTACCACTGATTATCAGGCTGATAATACTCCATATATAATACACATGCATAAAGAGTTGAACGGATGAAGAACTGGTGCTCCATTCCTCCGGTGTTACTTCCCAGCAGCATGAACCCCTTCCTCCGTTGAAGAAGGTCTTCCCGTGCCGGAGAGAATGACCAGAGCATGCAGATGTTCTGACCCCTCTATGTAGGCTAGCGAATTGGTTTACCTGTTTAGTTGCTCATGCTCCTAGCTACACGAAATTGATGAGAACTGCTCTGGATGAGCAAATTGGATGCTGATGATCACCCAATACCATAGGATGATCCTGTTGATGAAGATGAGGCCAATATTCAGAAGATAAATTGAGATCCGGAGACCTAGCGAATGCTTTGGGGTTTTCCAGCTAAATCCCCGGCTGCACACGTGTCCCTGCAAAAGGTCTTCTAATGGATGCCAAATAGTTGTATATGAATGAATAAAGATGAAGAGCTAATGTTGGACTTGAATGGCCTACCCTTAAGGAGACTAGGGCAGATATGTCACTATTGAACCCTCGTTAGCTGAAGACTTTGTCTTCAATCCCAACTGTTGTTGTTGCACGCTATGTTGCTGCTCCAAGACTCCAAATCAACAACAATAATAATAAATAACTTCTTTAGTCCAATAACCATTCTTAAATATAGCCTCATGCACTTTTAGGGCTTGCATGTCACTTTTAGGGTTTATGCTTCACTTTTGCATACATGGAGTTCTAATTTCATGTTGACTTTTAAGCCTAAGAAAATAAGGTTTCTTCCCCTTACTAATGACTTTAATACTGTAGGAGTGTCCCGTTCTGTTCTAAGTATCAAGGTCCTCAGTCAATTTCCTCTTATGCAGTACCCGCTCAAACCTATGGGAATTAAGTAGGTTAGCGGGTGGTTTGGTGCCTAATTGGAAGAGGACATTACAATTGCTCCCACTCGAACCGAGAACCCTTCTTTCCTGCGAGTTTACAAGCCAAATAGACATTTTGGCTCTAATACCAATTGTTAGAAAAAACAGGACCGCAGAGAAATAACAAATAAACAAGATGTAAATATTAAACACATTACAAGACATACACAGATATAACATTTTTCACCCAAGATGGGCTACGTCAACATAGAAATTGCCAATTGTTTATTATTATTTTGTCCAACAAAATGAAGGGATACAACTTGCAACAACCCCGCTGCACTTCCTCTTCACTCTCTCACCGTTTGTCTCATACAATCACATATATTGCTTTACAATACTACAATACCATACACAACCATATTACAATGCTTTCCTTTTATAGAGGAATTACCATGGGAAAATACCACGGGTCACCCACAAATTGTTGGCCAACAAACATCCCAAAAATTTCATTATGGGGCTTCGCCTTCGAACCCTGTTTCTCGAGGGGGGGTGATGTGCCCTTTCATACCCCTGCGGGGGATGATGTCTCCCACACCCCCCATCTAGGATGAGTGTACAGTAAAAATGGGATACAAACACAATTAAACAATAACATCACTGAATCTGGAAGATCAGACTCCACAACCAATATTATTAAATACCATGGAATTGTATAATATCGCTATATAATATTGATGTTCATCCAATATCAATAAAACATACTTATACAATAAATAACAAAGATCTCCTACCAAATTTAAGTGCAAAGAAGAAAAACATAATAGACCTAATTTAAATAAGCGATTACTTGATTATACATGCATTGGAATATTTACGAATTTGATTTTTTATTTCATGCAACACCATGTCGGCCGCATAAAACTATGTCATCGACATATGGTGGCATAAAATCTATGCCAACAACATAACAATGGCATAATCTTTAAATGAAAATCATTCATGGGATGGGATGGTTCTCATTAGGACACACTATGAAACTTTAGCTTCATGTAGGGTTGTCATTGGAAGACAACCTACCTTAGTAGGGCCATCTATGGTTCACTTTTAAAAGGGTAAAACTGGAAGCATCAAGAAAATGAGGCTCCACTTTTTTCCCATTGGATGATGACCATGAACCATAAATCGCGCTTAGAGCGTGCTCAGGTGTAATAATGAGAGTTTCATTTTGAAACTTGGTGAGAGCTATGCGCCCCGCGGCAACCTCTTAAAGAGGTTGTCAGTATGGTTAGTATGGGACATTCCCATCCAGCATACAAGGTATGGAGGTATGGACATGCATAATGCCCGAAATCGCTGTGGAGGTATGGACATAGATGGTGCCTGAAACCATATCTCACGGTTTCATGCTCATGGCATACGACGGTCGGCCGGAAACAATCACCGGAAACCATGTGCCAATCTTCTGGAAACCATTACTGGTTATTACAAGTAGCACATCAACTCCTGATGGCCTCCAACACATTTGACAAGGACATGCCGCCAGATTTACCATAGATTTCCAGGATCTGCCAAATCTAATTTTATTGAATTAACGCTCTCACCAACTCATTTTGTCATCCCTGTTCATCTAATTTGCCAACCATCTCCAAAACGTGCTTGAGAAGAGAACAAAAATGCAGAGTAGGGTGCTCGAGAAGCCTCAGGTTGAAGCAAAGCAGTGAAGAACTCCGGGCAGGGTCACACTAGGTTGAATTTGTGCACAATCAAAGCCAGTTCGTCCAACCAAACCGTGTATTTCGAGGATTCCAGGTACTTCTCTTCTCCTGTATACTCCTCTGTCCCGAAATAGTGTCCACTGTTTGTTGTTTGCTGCAGTAAATTCATCTTTCAGATCAACCCTGCGTTTGAAGCTCAATCTGCTAGTACAATCTCAATCATCAGAATAGCCATGGGATGCCCTGGGCATCCTCTCCTACCTGACCGGAACGTAAATATTTTGAAGTCCGATTGACCCGTCAAAACTACATACTCTTCCTGCATAAATTTCTCCATCAAAGCATCTGCTCCCCACACGGTAGCATATCCTGCTATTGTGACATCCTCTCGAGATTGATGGGGAACGACGAGTGACACCGGTGGCTATAAGCTTAACCTCTCCATCACTACACAGTGGAGGTATTTCAGCCTTCCCAGATCCGATTCCTTTACTCGTCGATGTTGACCAACTACTGATTCGATTTCTTCCCGCAATCTCTTCATTGCCTGAGGATGTCTCAACAACTCACTCATTGCCCATTCCAATGCAGTATTCGATTTCTTCCATTCCAGCACCATACATTTCCTACACATACAAATCCATAGAAAATTATGTGGGAGTAGATGAAAAAGTAGACTAGCAACAACCACATTAAATTAATTAATGTGTCTGAATACGTCGATAGATGTACATTTAGGCACATACTTTTTATATTAATGTTTTTCCCTATAGTATGTGCTTAAATTTATGCCTATCGACGTATTCAAAGACATTAATTAATTTAATGTGGTTGTTGCTAGTATATATATATTGAGTATGTTTAAAACTATTCAAAATATTCAAAGCAACTTATGATGAACTATTAGTGAGTATGTTGAAAACTATTGAAAGTAATTTATGATGAACTATTTTCTTTTACTTTGATAATTTCAATGTAATCAAAACCTCATTAGCTAAATGAAAATAATAAACTCCTTTAAATAATCACAATAAATGCTACAATTCCAAATAGTAATTTGACTTTTTATTAAATTTAAATTTATAAAAATTAAACTTAAGTATGATTATAAAATGAGTAATGTGGTTTTAATTTTTTTTAAGTAGCTATCACCAGTCGGAACGATTTTGGGAGGACTTGTCCTCTACGTCATCGACGTTTCAGAAGGAAGTTGATAAATGACCGGACGTTTCGGAGAATATGATTGCTCTCGCCCTTGAGATGCCTGATGACTAAACAAGGGATTGTACTTATACCATCTCGACCAGAAGATGTAATTCAAGAAATTGATGAAACTTAGAACTGCCAGCATCCAGTAGAAGAGATCGAGGTGATCTTTGTTAAGGTTATTATCTGAAAGCCAGCCTCCATGTGATCTAGAACTTGTAACCTTGTTAACTATTGAGACCAGAACGCCACTGAGATATAATCCGAATGAATACGAGCAATATGTAAGAGCAGTCAGCAAGGATTGCATCCCTTCAGGTGATTGACTGTAGAAAAATTTGATCAATCCCAATGCTGTAAACATTTCTGATAAGCCGAATACCAAGAACTGCGGCGCGATCCAGAATATGGTCAGTGGAAGAGACACTAGATTATCTGAATTTTCCATGAGTCCACTGTCCCAGGCAACTTGTTTGCTCTTAGCCTCCACCAGAGTTGCGGTGACCATTGAAAATGTGGAGATGAATAATCCAATGCCAATTCTTTGAAGCTGAGAAATGCCCGTTTCCTTACCTGTGAGACCTCGTAAGAAGGGCACGAGCAAGGTATCATACAAGGGCACAAGGATTACCAGCACTATATGCTTCCAAGTTTGTTGTCCATGGTGCTTCCCTGTTGAACAGAAGTTTGCAGCTGTGCAAGTATGCAGTTCATGATGATGGTGCAAGCAAAAATCGGGATGACTCGTATGAAAAGCTTCACTTGTTCTACCTGTGTCACTGTGCACAGCTTCCAGGGGCTTCCATCTTCATTCTAATCAACAATGGTAGCTTTGTCCAAGAACCTATCGTTTCAAAGACGTTTATATATATATAATGTGTGCCATGAAGTTAGTGTCATATTTTTTAACTGAATGGAAATCAAATGTCCTTTAACAATATTATACAATATGCAGTCTAGTTTCGGTGGAATTTTGCGTTATACTCTTAGAAGCACCTGAATTGATCTGTGTGGAAGAGCAACTGACGATCAGGTTGGGTATTTTTAAGGATTGACTTCTCCATATGGTAATTATAAGGATATGAATCTAGCAATTCATGTAACATCCTTGGATCAGATGGACAACTGAGTCTTCTCTTGTGAGCAGCAGCCACCATGACCTGAACGTTCAAGGAAAATTAGTGGTTTTCTTTTTCAGAACACATTCACCAATTCAAAAGGAATATTGGTCTATATACATTGAGCAGTTCAGAGTAGTCCTGATTGGTTAAGATTAAATATTAAAATTTTAAAATGGTCAACATTGTGTCTTACATATTAAGAAATATTCATTTTTAATATTTTATGAATGCGTTCATAACAAGATTATCTTTAAAGAGAATCCATAAACTTTATTAAATTATACTATGTTCCCATTATCCAACAAAATAGAGAGATTAGAAAATACTGACAAAGATATTTATGTTTACTTTATAAAGATATAAACATTCAATCAATATAAATCTTCAATAGTTTATAATATTATTTAACTGGTTAAATCTCAAACAAAATTAAGAAATACATTAAAAAAACCACCCCAAAAAACATTTCCATTAAAAAATTCAGAAACTACATATCTAAATCTTAAAATATGTAAACAAACATAAAAACACCACACAATTACATATACAGATATTGCACTTTGATATTTTTGAAATAAAAGATTTCACAAGTACAGACGTAAATTATGTAAGGTGTAAAAAAAATGAAGTTTAAGCCTGTCAATTCTTAAGAAATCCAGTGTTAACTCAAAAGAAAAAGACTGACAATATGAGAGTTTGAAGAATAGGATGCTCTTTAAATTATGTAAGGTGTAAAAAAAATGAAGTCTAATCCTGTCAATTCTTAAGAAATCCAGTGTTAACTCAGAAAAGAAAAAGACTGACAATATGACAGTTTGAAGAATAGGGTGCTCTTTCACTGATTGCCTATTTGCATCATAGAATAGGATGCTCCTGGCTTTAAGCTAGAAGAACAAGTTCGATCTATTTGCAGTAAAGTGCATAAACTGGTTATAAATTATTGAATTAAGCTAGAAGAACAAGTGCCATCTATTTGCAGTAAAGTGCATAAACTGGTTATCAATTATTGGATTAAGCTAGAAGAACAAGTTCCATCTATTTGCAGTAAAGTTCATAAACTGGTTATCAATTATTGGATTAAGCTAGAAGAACAAGTTCCATCTATTTGCAGTGAAGTGCATAAACTGGTTATCAATTATTGGACTGTGGAAACTTCAATAATTTAAACTATTTCTATCAACAAAGAATCTGGCGAACGAAAAGCGTGAATGCATGTAGGAATATTGACTCACCTGAGCAATACGAGTGAGGACACTTCCCTGAGGAAGCCTATTTCTGTAGAATGGTGTTCTAGTAGTAATACTGACTAAGCCCAACACCATGACAGATGTAGAAACTCCAAATCCCACATCCATACCACAACGGCTTTGGATCCAAACGAGGAATGTCAATGCAATCAGTTCGCCTATACAGAAACTGAGATAAGCGAAATTGAAATAAGTTGATATCTTCCGTCGATCTTTTGCATCATTTGCAATTATATTAGGCTTCAGACATCCACTTCCCAAAGCCACTAAATACAGTCCAAGAAAAAGAAAGAACTCTTGCACCCACTTGGGCCGCTTGCAAACTTCTTCTGAATTTAATATGTTGCACTTGTCTGGTTTCAGTCTGGGCAAGTGAGCTTGTACCGCCATTATAATATATCCCTGAAGACAGTAACATGTTATTGTAACTGACTTTCACTGAAAAAATGTAATTGTGCAATTAGGCTTATCTAATACCTAATATACCACAAATTCAATACTAGGACCATGGTAAAAGATGGATTAAAAAGACTCACAGTTAATTCAATTAAGCCGAAGATTATTATTGTTAGAAAACTCCCGAGGTAAGATTCAGCAAGAAATCCTCCCAAGCTGGACAGAAGAAAGATTGTGCCGACGAAATTGGTAACAATGTTGGCAGACTTTGTCAAGGAGTAATGCATGTCATTAAACACATATGTTATAAGGTTGTTTCCCATTGCTGCAATTGCCATGATCTCGAAAGCCTGTAGACCTGTTCTTTCAACAACAAATAATAATAATAATAATAACAGTTAGGACATGTTTACAAGTTTTCAGTCCATCTTGTTCTTTAAAAAAAAATTAGGACATGTTTACAAGTTTTCAATCCATCTTAAATTATCATAATTTGGTTGCAACTATGATAACTATCTTCATTATAACCAGTATTGCAGTTGCATTATTGCATAAATCTAAAACATGGATCAATCCATTAGAGAACAAGAATATAATGTGTGGTTCACAATATATCTGTACACTCAAACTGTCAGACAAAACTTTGAAAATAAAACAATAAGCCTGACTTCCAAGAACAAAGTGCAGGTTTTTGTCTGTACATTTTCCTCAGTATTCAACGTACAGATCTCTCCCTACCACTGATACATGGACGAGTATAGAATAATCTTAAAATCGTATACACCTCGGTACTCACACTTTAACACAATAATGCTCCATACGGCAATATCTTAAGCTCCGTGATTCCAAACTCTGAACCTCAACATGCAGAAAAATCCAAAAAGTAGAGATTCCATGTTACCTATACAGAGATTAATTATAATTACTAAAGGGGTAGTTCGATCAATGAACTACCAATAATTTTCCAATCTCCATGATGAATTGTATGGTACATGGTAATATTTCGAATTACACTTTCCAAATAATTTGATAAAAATTCCAATATATTGTTAAAAATTGATAGAATATGAAACATAAATCTGAAAATGGTTCTCCCTACTGATCATAAACTAACTTCACAAAATGAAAAGCTAGCAAAATCCCACTGTCCATGATTTATTAACAAAAATCATAACCGATGAAGGAGAGAACAACAAAATCAAAAGTTAGCAGTCGCTTGATGTGTTAGAAAACTACATTAGTATTTAGGATTCTATAAACAAGATTATTATGTTAATTTAGGATAACTTTTCCAGAATATGGAAAAATAAAAAAGAGATGGACTTCTTGTGTTTTTATTCTGTAAACAAAGGAAAAATGAAAATAAAATATGAGTCCATAGTAAAAAAACAAAATGAGTAATGATATAATGTCCAGATAGTAAAACAAATAAATTAATATAACTAGATAGTAAAACAAATAAATTAATATAACTCAATTTAATAATGTCTAGATAGTAAAACAAAGAAATTAATATAACTCAATTTAATAGAAAGATTTGAATAGCTTTAAGTAGTTATCACCAATCGGAACAATTTTCAATAGTGGATCGGAGGACTTGTCCTCTACGTCGCCGACATTTCGGAAGGAAGTTGATAAGTAACCCAAGAATAGTTTTCCAATCACTGGTTTCCGATCCCGGATACATAACCATTGTGATGATAGTTTTTGAATAGCCAACACTGTCTCCATGACGATTTGGCAGAGGAAGCGCTGTATCCACAGTAAGTAAAAAGATTGATGATCTTACGCATCTGATAGCGAAGAAGGTGAAGCCCAAAAATAGTATGGATGAAATGATCGGGCACTCACTAGTGAAATTGTGCCCTCGTTTCGTTTTGTGAAGAAGCGGAGTTCAATATCTTTCTTTCAAAACGTTTAAAAAATAGAGGGTCGCCTTCCATTGAACCGAATATTCCACAAATTTTGGAACAGTTGATGAAACCAAAGATTCCACAAATTTCAGAATAGTTGGCTGTTACATCCTATACTTGTAAGTTGTTGTTGATAGTTAGTTTGGTGTTAGTTTTTCAACATTAAGCTAGCATTATTAGGATCTTTAACTGAGAGAATAACAAGTACAACAATCAAACACAAGAGACAATGAACACATTGTTTTTCCTCGGGGAAACCATAAATGGAGAAAACCCCGCAACTTCCTCAGAGATAGAATCAACACCAAAATAGTAAAAGCCCAAAACAGTAAGTGATCTCCTGACAGCAGTAACCTTCTTCTTATCTAACCCCAATGTCTTCTCCTTCCTCAACTATGCGCTACACTTGAGTGTGTATGAGTTGTGTGATAAATAGAGACTCCAGTTCTCTATTTATACTAATTCTGACATGACTAAAACCCTACCAGGGCCGACCTCTACTAGGAGAGTCTAATAACCCTAGTGCCCTGGAACTACGAAGACTTTAATCCTTAGACAATCAGAGGGTTACCCACAATGACTTGACATGACTTGTTTACATTATTGATCCTCCCGATTGGAACATCGGGGCATGACAACATGACTCAATTACATTATAGATACATCCCGGAATAAACATCGGGTTACAATACATAAGATACATAGATGAATACATTCCAAAGTTACAAATACATCAACACTCCCTCTTAACTAGGAAGGTATTCTTTCGACACAATTTTCAGTACTGGTCTTCTTCTTTGTATCAGCTAGATCTTCTCGTCATCTGCATCTCAAGTCTTTTGAGTCTTTAAGTCATCTTTGTCTTCAAGTCATCTTCATCTTCGGATCTGGATCATCTCTCGATCTGGATCATCATGGGACATCATCACTGGATTTGGATCATCACTCAATCTGGATCATCATTGCTGGATCATCATCACTAGATCTGGATCATCACTGGATCTGGATCATCACTGGCCATCATCACTGGATCTGGAACATCATGGGTGCTATCTCATGATTCTTCTTGTCACAGGAAGTTCTACAAAGCCAGCGCTTTTTCATGCTGGTTGTAGGCCTAGCCTCCATGTAGGTCTTCTTCAACACTTATATCTGATCAACACATGATCGAAGAAAGGCTTATCATTTCTATTTGATCAACACATGATCGAAGATAGATACTGCACTTACATCTGATCAACACATGATCAAAGAAAGGCACGCCCAACACTTATATCTGACCTACTCGTCAGAAAGGCACGCCCAACACTCACATCTAATCATGTAGGAACCAATCCTATAATCATATCAGAAAGGCTCAGTACTTACATCTGATCAACACATGATCGAAGAAAGGCTCAACATTTCTATCTGATCAACACATGATCGAAGATAGATACTGCACTTACATCTGATCAACACATGATCGAAGAAAGGCATTACACTTACATCTGATCAACACATGATCGAAGAAAGGCACAACACTTATATCTGATCAACACATGATCGAAGAAAGGCTTAGCACTTATATCTGATTAACACATGATCGAAGAAAGGCTCTGCACTTACATTCATCCAGGATGGAACACATCCTACCATAATGATGAAAGGGATTGCACTCATATCTGATCTTGAGGGAACACATCCCAACAATCATATCAGAATGGCCCTTAGTCCTCGACTGAGCTACTTGGTAACTGATCAGGTGCCTCCATTCTCCTAGAGAATGACAGTTGCCCTTACATCTGTCCTACTCGACATAATGGCCAACACTCACATCTGACATGGGATGAACTTAATCCTTTAACCATGACAGAATGGTTCAGCCCTTACATCTGATCAAGTGGGAACACATCCCTCTGTCACATCAGAATGGCTTCTCAGTCCTAGACTGAGTTTTCCTGGTAACTGACCAGGTGCATCCATTCCTAGAATGGCAATTGCCCTTACATCTGTCCTACTCGACAGAATGGCCAGCACTCATATCTGACATGGAAGGAAGCAATCCTCTCACCATGACAGAATGGCTCAGCCCTTACATCTGACCATGGAAGGAACCAATCCTCTCACCATGTCAGAATGGCTATGGGTCTCATTATTTTCTCGTGGAGGAAACCTCGATCTGGAGAACACCAAGATTGTCCCTGAAGTACTCAAACTTCAGCATAGCCAATGGCTTCATCAATACATCAACTATCTGTTCCTCCATCGCAACATACTGGAGCTTCACTGCTCCCCTCTGCACCATATCCCTGATATAGTGATACTTGATCTCGATATGCTTCGACTTGTCACGAAACACTGGATTCTCTAACAAATTCATGCAACTATGGTTGTCATAATGTATGCAAGTAGCATCCAACTGGAGATCAAATATATCAGACAGTAGCTTCTGCAGCCATACTGCCTCACAACTAGCTCAACAAGCTACGACATACTCTGCTTCAGCTGTATTCAATGCCACATAGGATTGCTTCCTGCTAAACCAAGAGATCACACCTGATCCCATACTGAAGCAACAGCCTGAAGTGCTCTTCCTATCGATGGCACTTCCTGCCCAATCTGAATCAACATAACCCTCCAGGTTAATATTTTGATTCGCATCGTACTTGAGCCCATAATCAACTGTACCCTTCAGGTACCTTAGAATATGCTTTGCAGCAATCAAGTGAACATGTCTCGGATCTGTCAGGAACTGGCTCAAGGTGTTCACAGCAAAGAAAATATCTGGTCTCGTGTTCGTCAGGTACATCAATGACCCAATCGTCTGACGATACATCGTAGCATCAACCGACTTTGATGAAGCATCGTTCAATAGCTTCAGGTTTAATGCCATAGGTGTGGCCATAGCCTTGTGGTCCATCATCCCAAACCTCTTTAGGATCTCTATTGCATACTTCCCTTGTCCAAGGAATATTCCATCTGTACTCTGCCACACCTCCATACCTAGAAAGTAATGCATTATCCCCAAGTCCTTCATTTCGAACTCAGCAGCAAGCTTTCTCTTTGTATCAGCAATCAACCCATCCATACCTGTCACAAATAGATCATCTACATATAGTAGAAGCATCACTGGGTTGCCATGTTCAACCTTGTAGTAAAGGTTGGAATATGCTTTACTCTTGGTAAAGCTCAAACTGGATAGAAAGCTGTCAATTCTGCCGTACCAAGTCCTGGGTGCCTGTTTCAAACCGTACAGGGCTTTCTTCAATCTGTATACATTAGAATTTCTGTCATGTGTCTCAAAACCGAGTGGTTGTTCTACATACACCTCCTCTTCTACTACACCATTCAAGAAAGCAGTCTTGACATCCATCTGGTGTATCTTCCATTTCATCATTGCAGCCAAAGCAAGTACTGATCTGATGGAAGTGTATCTGGCTACAGGTGCAAAGGTTTCTTCATAGTTTATTCCTTCTTTCTGAGAGAAACCCCGAGCCACAAATCTTGCCTTATACTTTTCAATACTACCGTCTGCAGCATGCTTGATCTTGTAGATCCATTTGGAAGTTACAACTGACTTCCCTTCTGGTCTTGGGACAACATCCCAAACATCAATCTTCATGATTGATTGATATTCTTCGATCATAGCATCGTTCCATTCTTTCCGTTCTGCCGCTTCTTCATAACTGGAAGGTTCTTTATCAATGAAATCACATAGTAAAGCTACATACCCGGAGCAGGATCTGGTCCTCTTTCTTTCTCTGTGATTCTCTTCTGAAGCCCCATATCTTTCTGCACCTTTGATAAGTTCTTGTACCCAAGCATGTTTCCTCTTATGAGGATTCTTCTCCAGAGGTGGATCTACAGGTCTTTGTGGTTCTTCAAATTCTCGATCTTCTTCTTGAATTTCTTCGTTCATGGTTGTATCATGAATTCTGGGTGCTTCTGCTTCTTCAGGTTCTTCAACAGGTATCTTTCTGGATTTGTTGTAAGCTGTGTCTTCATCAAATGTCACATCCCTGTTGATGTAAATCTTCTTGTATCCTGGGAAATAGATTCTGTAAGCCTTCGAGCTTTCAGAGTATCCCACAAATATACCCTTCTTTCCTGAAGGATCTAATTTTGTCCTTTTCTCCTTTGGAATGTGTATGTACACAGGACAGCCGAATATTCTGAGATGGCTAACTTCTGGTTTCTTGCCGGAGAAGACTTCTTCAGGAGCCTTGTTCTCGAGTACTCTATGTGGAGTACGGTTCTGTACATATACTGCTGTTCTGGCAGCTTCATCCCAAAGATGCATAGGAAGATCTTGATCATGAAGCATGGCTCTTGCAGCTTCCATGATGGTTTTGTTCTTCCATTCCGCAATCCCATTCTGTTGTGGATTATAAGGAGTGGACAACTCCCTCTTAATCCCTGATTCTTTGCATAGCTCTTTGAATTCATTCGAAGTGAATTCTCTACCATTATCTAATCGAAAAATCTTGATCTTCCTTTCAGTGTGGTTCTCGATCAAGGCTTTGAATTCCTTGAATTTGCTGAATACTTCATCTTTGTTCTTCATGAAGTAAACCCATGTCTTCCTAGAAAAATCATCAATAAAAGAAACATAATATGCATACCCGCTTAGTGATTTTGATGACATAGGACCGCATACATCAGATTGGATGATTTCTAGGATTCCTTTGGATTTGCTTTCACTGCTAGGAAATGTCTTCTTTGTATTCTTTCCTTTCGCACATCCCTTGCAGACCCCATCATGTTTTGCTTGGAATTCTGGAAGACCTTCAACAACTTTGCTTGCAATAGGTAGTGCTCTGTAATGCACATGTGCAAGCCTTCTATTCCAAAGTTCAATTGGCTCTAGTGTGTCATGGACCAATGCTTGTTCTGGATGGCCCTTCAATTTGTACAAACCTCCTTCTTGTTCTCCAATCACCACCGCATCATCGATAGTCTTTTCTTTTGGCCACATGATGACTTGACCGTCTATGAATGCGACCCTTATTCCTTTTGCATCCAATGCTGATATGGAGAGAAGGTTCTTCTTGAGTCCTGGCACAAACAATACTTCCTTCATTGTTAGATACTTTCCAGAGTCTAATTTATATGAAGATTCCCCACTACCTTTTATTGGATATTGGTAGTCATCTCCTAGCTTCACCTTGTGAGGTGATTCATGTTGTCTCACAAAGGATTCCTTGAATCCAATAATATGTTTGGAAGCCCCACTGTCTATAATCCATTCATCACTTCCATGAGTAACGTTACCTATGAGAGCAGAGATCAAAACATATTCATCCTTGCTTGAAGAATCTTCACTTTCATATCTGGTTCTTTTCTTGGAGGGTTCATCATCCTCTGCAGCATGAGCATGATGTCTTCTTTTGTTCCCCTTCTTCTTACGAGAGTGACCCTTGTTCTTAGGACAGTCTTTTGCAAAGTGTCCTCTTTCATCACATGTATAACATCTCAATTTTGATAGGTCCCTTCTAATGTTATCTCTATGATGAGGGTCCTTACATTTGGAGTAATGAGATCTTCTTCTACCTTTCTTGGAGTGAACTGTGAGAGCTTGGTCTTCACTTCCCATATTCTCTTCTTGAGTTGCTATCCATGCTTCTTCTTGAGAACATTCTTCCCATAGTCTGCTGAATTTGACTAACTTCTTTCTGGCACAGATTCCTTGGATGAAAGAATCCCATGACCTAGGAAGGCCATTCAGTGTTGTCATCACAATCTCTGCATTCTCCACTTCTTCATCTACAGCTTCTAATTGTTCCTTGATCTAAGAAACCCTTGTGAAGTAATACTGGATGGTCTCTGCATTCCGAATATTCACATTCTTCAGTTGATTCCTCAGAGTCATCTTCCGGTTTATGTTCTTCCCTTCAAACAATTTGGTCAGGGCATCAAACATAGATTTAGGTGTCTTGAGAGAGAACACCTGATGTATAAGGTGATCCTTGATAGAATCAGCAATGATCCTCTTTTCCATAACCATATTCTTCTTATGTAAGACCTTTGCCTCATCTCCCTCTGGAACTGGAACCTCCTCATGGCTGTAGGAGTCTAATTTATTCTCTTCCAGGACCAGGGAGATCCTATACTTCCAGGCTCGAAAGTAATCAAATCCCTCAAGATTTTCATCAAGTTTGGTATGATGAGACATATTAAACTAAGAACCTCAAATGGAAATACAAAATATTTATATCTTACCAGGTCAAGATGTCAGATTTGGATTTGGAGCTGAAATCCCGCAGTACTGGAACAAGAGCAAATTAGGGTTTTGCTTTTCCGGAGATTTGTCCACCCAAATGCCTTGAAATTTGTCCCTAACTTCTATTTTGGGGAGGAGATCAATCCAGGCCTGGGCTCACTGAAAAATTCCTCTTCTGTGAAAATCCCTAATTTCAGACAGTAGTGTCGGGTCCAAAACTGAAAAACCTCAAAATTGGATTCTGCTTCGACAGAAAGATGTGCCCTAAGGAGGAGAGTTATTCCACCTTACTTTTGCTGAAAATATGTGGAGGAAGATCCACAAACTAGGAAACCCTAGTGTCCGCAGCTGTACAATGTCTTCTTCTCAGGTTAGCTCTGATAGCATGTTAGTTTTTCAACATTAAGCTAGCATTATTAGAATCTTTAACTGAGAGAATAACAAGTACAACAATCAAACACAAGAGACAATGAACACAGTGTTTTTCCTCGGGGAAACCATAAATGGAGAAAACCCCGCAACTTCCTCAGAGATAGAATCGACACCAAAATAATAAAAGCCCAAAACAGTAAGTGATCTCCCGACAACAGTAACCTTCTTCTTATCTAGCCCCAGTGTCTTCTCCTTCCTCAACTATGCGCTACACTTGAGTGTGTATGAGTTGTGTGATAAATAGAAACTCCAGTTCTCTATTTATACTAATCCCGACATGACTAAAATCCTACCAGGGACGACCTCTACTAGGAGAGTCTAATAACCCTAGTGCCCTGAAACTGTGGGGACTTTAACCCTTAGACAATCGGAGGGTTACCCACAATGAATTGACATGACTTATTTACATTATTGATCCTCCCGATTGGAACATCGGGGCATGACAACATGACTCAATTACATTATAGATACATCCCGAAATAAACATCGGGTTACAATACATAAGATACATAGATGAATACATTCCGAAGTTACAAATACATCAACATATGGAAGGCTCTATAATTTGAAAGCATAAACGCAATATATCGCTGCACTACCTCTAATTTTTACAACGCCTAGGATTTATTTTAACAACATTAATTTAAAACAGATCAGATAATTTGCATTACAGTAAAATATTCATGAGATTTAACATTTTCCACTGTGTATTAACCTGGAGTAGGAACGTGGGGAGATAGCATCAAGTTTGGAGTGTTATTAAGAGATTGAAACTTAAAACATTAAAACATTAATTACTTTTATATTAAAATGATTTCTCTCGAGAAGTTAATCATAAAAATACAATGCAATTATCTGAAAGAATTATACTACCAAGAACTATGCTCAATCTCGTTTAAGAACTATGCTATATCTTTTATCTATATTGTTTGACAAATTGTATATTTAATGTGTTAATTTTTTTTTCAATGTTTTGAAATCAAATATATGTCTTTTATGTACCAACTATTTAATATTTTCAAAAAGAATTGTTCACTATTTTGCAATCAGATATGTCAATTATGTATATCATTTGAAAAATTGAATATTGAATGTTTTCTAAAAAAAGAGAGTATATTGATATCATTTGACAAATTGAATATTTAATATTTAAAAAGAAATTCAATTTTTAATCCACCTTATTAGTTTGTAGTTACATAGTTAAAAAACAATTTTTTAATTGCTTTATCAACTTTTTCACTTTGTAACTACTAATAAAAATATTTGCTCTTTATATTACAATGCATACTTTAATATCTAATCACTAAACTTTTTATTCAAATCCATATTAAAATATCCATTAAATAAATGTGTAATGCCATACATATTTAAATTAAATATAAAATAGATATTTGAGTTTTAAAATCTATATGTGACATAGTTGAATACTATACTTTTGAAATGTTCATCTATATTAATTGACATAGAGATCAACCATATCTTGCCAATGTTTATATGAATCTAATCTTTCTCTTTCCTATCAACTCATGAATATTCACTCAGTATTGTTGAGAATTAGGTCTAACATCACAAAACAATTTTTATACTTTGAAGTAAGCATTAAGCAACATTACAGTACTTAATCAAACCATATTATTTTCAATGTAATTTGTATAGGGATTTGAAAAATGAATAAGTGGGAAAGGATTAATGAGTTGGAGGTTCAAGACCCAGAGGACATGATGGAGTTTTCAGCGGAGGATTTGACTTGGACAAAAGTCTGGGGGGACCAAGTTGCAATTATTCCATATTGTCGACTTGAGGATTTTATAAGTGGGGAGCAATCCAATGAACCTGTGCCTACTCAATGTTCACACTCGACGAAGTACAAAAGTTGAGGATATAAAAGAGACTAATTTTGGGACATATCTAGATTATGCCATGTGAGTCTTTATAATTTATTTTCAATACATTTTAAATTTTTGAGTTCAATAACACTATGTCAAACATGCAATTAACAATTTATCTAATTTGTTTTCAATTCTATGGATATAGTTATTGGTATGCATATGGTTCGCAGGTCCACACAGAAAGCCACTGGCCAAATACAAATACAAGCAAAGAAAAAACACCATCCACGTGAAAGTATTAAAGTTGGTTGTCGTTGTCACTTTATTTTGAGACGACTTCAACTTAGACCAAATGATGCTGTTATAACATATACTGCATGTAGGCATATTGACAAATCAAATGTTGTCTGCCATGGAAATGATGCAATTGGTAGGCCTCATACATTCAAATATGTGCCACATTTATCAGAGGATATACGAGCCAGTGTCCAAGATTTGGTTGAAAAAGGTTTTAATGTCACAATGATATGGGACAAGTTCATCTCTGATGTGGAGCTTGGAACCGGTGATTTGTCCACCGGGCTATCTCGAGATGCATTAATGACAAGAAAATATATCTTAAACATTTACAATGATATGAAAAGGATAGAATATGTGAAGGATGAATGTGATCCTAGGAGCATGAAATGTTGGTATAATGAGTGTCCTCAAAACTTTTTTTTCTACCAAAAACAAGATGTTGTTCAAAACATTCCTTTTATTATAGGCATACAAACGCCGTGGATGCATTTAATGATGGTAAAACATTCACATAACAATGTTATGTCAATGGACTCAATCTTTAGCACCGACAAGTATGGGGTGAGTTCACATTTTTTTTATTCATCTATTCAACTACATTTCAATGCCTATACCTTATATAATTATATTTGTTTTGTGTGTGACATAGTATCATCTTTACACTTTAATGGTCTTTGACAAACATCGCAATGGGGTTCCAGTAGCTTGGGTGATTTCTTCATGCAATACTACATATGACATATGCAAATGGATGTCAACATTAATTGCAGCTATAAAAAAAGAACAACCAAATTGGGATGTCAAGGCTTTCATCACAGATGATGCTGCAGCTGAAATTGAGGCATTAAGGTAATGTTTTTGTTCCTTTTAAAATAGGCATAAGACAATAAATTTTGTATATATTTTCTTATATTGTAATGTTATTTCAGGAATTCGACCAACTCTAGAATATTATTATGTGTATGGCATGTCCGTCAGGCATGGTTAAAGAACGTTGGAAGTAAAGTCAAAGGAAGAGAAAATAGAATTCGTATTTTTCGTGCTCTAGGAGAGATTATGCACTTGTGTCAAGATCATGAAGCTATGCAAAAAGCAGTTGCAAGTTTATTTGTTGAGTTTAGTGAACACAAAAAGTTTTTGAAATATTTTAAAACCACTTGGTTAGCGAACAATAAAATATGTAAGTTTTTCTGTAGTTTGTTTTTATGACTAATATGTAATGCCATATTTGTAGTTATTACTTCATAACTAATAAATTTGTTTTTTTAGATATGTGGGAAAAAGCTTATACAAATTTTCCACATTGTAATCAAGATACAAATAATGCAATTGAATCATATCATGGATATCTAAAACAAAGGTACTTGAAGGAGATCAACAACGCCTACCATAGAAGGGTCGATTGGCTAATTTATATGTTGACAAAGGTTGAATTGTATTACAATCATATGTAACGTCTGAAAGAAGCTGGTTTTATACGACCTCAAAAAGTTGAGGAACAATTGAATGCATCCAAACGCAGAGCAAAACAAATCCCAAATGAAGATTGTGTTGCTAATGAACAAAATCATGAGGAATATTGGGTTCGTAGCCAAAACAATGATACTCAAAATACTTGGTATATGTTGATGAAATTGTCATTGATGACAACATGGACTTGCAGTGGCCCCATGGGATGTCATTGATGCCACCAAGTCCCACCTGCAGTGCCTTGATCCCTTACAACGTGGGTTTGTGCCTTGAAGCACCTTGTACCCAGTTGACAAGGTCCTTGTACCCACAAGGCTGGATCTTGATACCACCACCTTGCTAAAGATGATGAAGAATCTATTGATGGCGTTGAATTCCTTGGAGATGGTCCTGAAGATTTGATGGACGTTGGAGAAACCCTAGATGGGTTAGAGAAGCATTAATGACCCATTCTGTGGTCATTCATGCTATGATGATGTCATGGTACCCCAGAAGAAGACCTAGCATCCCCACAGAAGATATCTTAACTCCTGGAGGTCCTCTTTGTGATTAGATGGCTTGAGAGGTTATATCTTTGTGATCATGGAGGTGGAACCCATGAACAACATGCCTTTGGTATGTTGAAGAAACATTGAAGCCATAACTTGGTCCTTAAGCCCACAAGTTGGTTGAAGAAGTCTTAGTTGACATAATGAAGCTCTTGACATATTATGGAGCTCTTGAAGTGTGTATGGGACTCTTTCACTCATGCCCACAAGTTTGATGAAGAATTTGATGCATTGGTTGGTGTTTTAGCTCTTGATGCCATAAAAGTACGTGAAGAAGCCATCAAGAAGAATTCAAGTCATTTCATGAAGGTCTACACAAATTGAAGAAAATATGAGCGAAGGATCTTTTCAATGCAAGTAAGACCCTCATAAGATGATAGACCTCATCATTCCCTTTCCAATGGTAGGTGGCACGTCACGTGGTTCCTCATGGTTGATGAGATATTAATTTTTGAAGATGACAAGGAAAATCTAAACCATCTTGAAGGGGCGGCCGACCAAACAAAAGAATTGTTTTTTTAAATTAAAATTTAAAAAATAATAAAAAAATCGATATGACAAGTCGGCTCCACAAATTAATTAAAAAGGGAAAAAAAAGGAATATAAAAATGGTAGGTCGGCTCCATAAAAATCTATGAGAAACCAATATAAATAAGAGGCAAACGACCTCATTTTTTATGTGTAATTTGGATCAGCTCTGTGATTTTTTTCACTGAGGCAGCGAAGGAGCAGATTGAGGTGAATTTTCGATGGGAGCAGAAGACCCAAATTTCAGAGCAGAGGAACAGTCCAAATTTGCAGGCAGCTAAAATGACTGTGGAAATTTTGGAGGAGCAGAGGAGCAGTCCGAATTTCACAGTGATTAAATTTTTTTTTGCTGCCCCAAACTCACTCCCGAATTTTTCCAAGAGGGAGAGCTCGCTCAGCTATGGTAGATCTCGTGGATTGAGGTGGACTGTGGAGAAGGAGCAGTTAGTGAATCTTGTCTTTTTTCAGCAGCAGTAAACCTTGGTGTTGGAGGCTTTTCACACGATGAAATTGTAGCAGCAGTCAAGACAGTCCCAAAATCACAGAGATAAATTTTTTTGGGGGGTTTTCCAGTATTTACAGCAGCGTACACTTGAAGTATTGGATGTTTTTCAACTTTATGATTTTCCTGAATTTTTTTACAGCAGCATAATGATGTCGTAACAAAGTCTAAACTAGTAACAATGTTGGAGGGCCGAATTTGTTTGCAGCAGTTGAAAGAGTAAACAGTCTGAATTTTTCCTTGGGCAGTCAACAAGTTTGCTGACCTTTTCCACACCTTCAACATTTTGAGTGATGAAAGATATGATCATTGTTTACACTATGATGATGACTTGCTACAGTATGCACAGTTGAAGTTTGATCAAGACATTGTCTTGACAAGTATGATGATGTATAAATAGCCCCAAGTACGAGTTTTTAACATGCATTAATCAAGTGACACAGACAGTGGGTTATGAAACTATAATAGTGTGTGAAATGTCTTTACATACAGTGGAGTATGTGTGGTGACCTCCTTTCGAGAGTGAACAGTCAGCCCGAGGTCTGCAACTCTCTCAAACAGTCTGAACTTGGAGCTACGTTTGCAAATATACACAGACTTGCTCAGTGTCTTGGGCATACACAGTTCAAGCTTTCCTACAACCCAAGCTTACATATTCAAAGCCTAAATGTCAAAGTTTTAAACAGCCCTAGCTCTAATATTAATAAAGGTAAAGATGACTGCCCTAATCCTATGATGAGGATGACATGCCTTGTTTTAGGGACTTGTTCAGAGTTCAAGTTTTATGCTTAGCACTAATGCACAGACATTGTCCAAATCTATGAAAGTATATTGGAGTATATACAGTAACATACAATGACATGTGTTTAGGGTACTTCCATAGTCAAGGTTAAAACAGTATGAGCAGATAGATACAAGCTTAGACATTTCCAGTTACACTTGTAGTGATAAAGGTATGTATGATCAGATATTTTGTGTGCCCTATAAAGCTTATACAGTAAGATGTTGCATACACTAGTTTAGTGTGAAATATGATCTATACACTCTATTGTGATGTGCATACAAGAAACCATGAATACAATGATGATCTGCATATGGTATTGGATACCTTGTGAAGATGCCTAATGACTTTGATGAAGTCTGTGTAAAGTCTGTTATAGAACTTACACAAGAAGTATGAAGAGTGATGATTAAGAATGATCAATTCGTCAGGCCTAGTTTTGTAAGTACCTGGTAGCTCTTTGATTTTGGTATAGTGAAGTTGCTTATGACAGGATGTTAAGGTTTATCTTTGAAACGTTACTTGACCACTTTGGAGTGCAAGCTTTGGGAATATTCAAGGCTGAATTTTGACAGTCAAAGGGCTGTGGTTGTGAGGTTTAAGTTCTATCCTAAACCATTTGTTCAGGGTTACACTATTTTATGTTTTTGAAGATGTTTAGATAAGGCTTCAAGGGTTGTTGGTTCAGAATTGGTATTCCTAAGTTTAAGTGGATAGTTGAATTATTCTTTGACTGATATAAAGGGATGTAACAAAGTTGAGTTTGCTGCACTTGCTTAATTTGAAGAAGATTTTTGAAGAATCAAAACAGGGTTGAAACATGACTACTTGTTTGTATAAGAATTGATGATACAGTGCTGATTGAGGACAGTCTTTTATAGGGCTGTTTGGAAGTCTATTTGATAGGATAGACAGAAATGATGCCTATACCCATCATACATAGGATGATTCCCTACAAACACTACAACAAAAATTGGAGTTAGCATCTCTTTTTGCATCCTTTTTTGCGTCTAAACCATCTTTCACTATATTTTTCTTCATTTTTTGGACAAAATGGCGCAATTTCACGGGTTGGTGCTATTTTAGGCATTTTTTGCGTCCTTTTTCTAAATCTGGCGCAAATTGTGGCGTAATTTGCATCGGTTTTGCACATAGTTATGCGCCAAGTTTTGAGCCTAGTTTTGCACCTAATTTTGCGCCTAGTTTGTACATCTACTCTTGTTGCACCCCCTTTAACGCCCATGTTTGCCTCAACTTTTGCGCCCTTGTTTTCATCCACTTTTGAATCCTTTTTTACATCCACTTTTGCATCCAATTTTGCTTCTTTTTTTGCATCCCTTCGTGCGCCAAGTTTTGCATCAAAGTTTACATCCTGTTTTGAGTCTATTTTTGCATCTTGTTTTGTTTCAGCTATTTTTGCATCCACTTTTTTTGCATCCCTTCGTGCGCCAAGTTTTGCATCAAAGTTTACATCCTGTTTTGAGTCTATTTTTGCATCTTGTTTTGTTTCAGCTATTTTTGCATCCACTTTTGCATCTTTTTTTTCGTCCAATTTTGCACCCACGTTTTCATCCCTTTTTGCATCCCATTTTGCATCTATGTTTACGTCTTTTTTTGCATCTACTATTGCATCCACGTTTGCATCCACTTTTTTTGCATCCCAATTCCCACCCATTTTTGCGCTTACTTTTACACCCACTTTTGCTTCAACTTTTGCATCCATGTTTGCATCTTTTTTTGCATCCAATTTTACATCAGTTATTGCATCCCGTTTTGCATCCATTTTTGCATCCACTTTTGCATCGGGTTTTGCGTTGGGTGTTACGACTACTTTTGCATCTACTTTTGTTGCATCCACTTTTGCATCGGGTTTTGCGTTGGGTGTTACGACTACTTTTGCATCTACTTTTGTTGCATCCACTTTTGCATCCAATTTTGTATCCAATTTTACATCAATGGTTGTATCCAGTTTTGCGCCACTTTTTTCATCAC
>LPNX011033795.1:5000-20590 GCA_001517045.1 Pseudotsuga menziesii | reverse complement strand
AATTTCATTAATTAAAAAATATATATTTTGATACTTTTGAATTTATCAATTTCATTAATTAAAAAAAAATTATTATCAAATCATAGGATGTGATTATGGCGTGTTTTATAGGTATCATTGATCCTCTAAACAGACTTTGGTCATATCAAGGTCATTTTTAATGGAAATGCAATCATTAAGAGCTATGTTCAAAGTTAAGTTGAATTTTTTGAAGGTTGTAAAGTGTTTAGTGGATATAAATAAAGTTAAAGTGTTTTTCCAATGTTTCTCATTTATATTAATATTTTTTAATTTATTATAATTTAATATTTTTATAATATTAATTTATATTTTATGATACATTGAATTTAATTTTAAAATATTTAAATAAAGTTAAATATAAACATAATGGATAATTTTAGTTTTTTATAACAATTATTATGTCTTTTAATATATACAATTATTATTAATCTTCTTACATTTAATTTTAATATATAATATTTATTTATTCAAAATATTTTATATTAAATGTGATTGTAAATATTAATATAAATATATATATGTTTTTAAATAGAGCATTAGTTACAATATCCATCTTTGTGATTTACACTTAATGTATCAACCAACATAACAAATAAATCATGTCATATTGAATGAGGTAAGGATTATTGTTTTATATAATATCAATTATTAAGTCTTAAATCAATTGATAAAAAGAGAGATATGATCCCATTGTTTTATATCAATTGATAAAAACAGAAATATTTGTAAGTTTGATTATTGTTTTATACACATTTAAAAACAATTGATAAAAACGTGAAAAAAAACAGCGTGGAAATTACTGAGTTAGGTTCGAGTTGTTTAAATATAAACCGAAGTAATTTCCAAATTGCAGCGACAACAGAGATCTGGAAGAAGTTATTTTGTGCTTGTTTGAATACTTTGGCTGTCAAAATATAAGAAAAGAAACAACTTTGACAAAAAAACAACTTAATATGACAACGGTGGAATCTGAAGAGAGAACATTTCTTTGTATAAAAATGTTCATGAAAACCTTTAATTGTTATTTATATCCACCTTGGTAGGTGTTTATCCTCATTGTAATAAAAGAAAGGAGAAAGTTTACTCTGTTTCATTTTATCCATTATCCAAAATGAGGTTGTTTTACTTATTTAGTTTTTTTTAAATGATAAAATCTATCATATTTGTTTAGTTAAGTTAGTAATAAGAACAATCATCATTAAAAATCTTGATATATATATTATTTATGTTACTTTTTTTTATACTTTTATGTTACTTTGTGTGATTGACAAATGAAAAAGTATATTAAATCAATAATGTTTTTATTAAAAGTACAACTGGGAATTACGGTCTGTGTGTCCTAACATATGCTTGAATCTAGTATCCTATTGATATTTTCCACTTTGAGGGTAGCAGAGGTATAAGTTATTCGAAAAGAATATGAACAATCATAATAATGTCTCAAAATCAAGGCTTTGTGGTGATCGATACCCGGACGTTCGAAAACCGAAAATAGGAACTTCGACAATTGTTTATTTGAAAATACAAGACTTTCAATATCTGAACTGTCAGAAATTGGATCTTGGGGAATCCAAGATCAGAACATATGGTGTTCCTTTATGGAAAACATAGGACATAGGATTTTGGAATTACTAAACATCGCAAATCGGAAATTGGCGAATCAAAAATCAAAGTAATAGACACTTTCAGTTTCCTCATAAAATTTCGATACGTTTATAGTTCAAATACACACAAAACGATGGTCGTGGTTTTGTTTGACTATTCCTTCAATCGATGAATTACACTTTGCCCATGTCCCTTCATTCAAATTAATGCTTCATCAATGCATTATTGCTCCATTAATCCACGAAAATGTGTCATTTGATTCAGACATTGGCCTATATGTTCATTTATTCTCATCTTATGATGGTCTCCAAAATCTTCTTCAATACTTGATTTACCGCATTTGTTGTTGCACCGCCCTTGATTTCCACATATAAACAAGCCTTCACATAACCACTATTTCTTACTGTTTGCCTTTGTTTTGTTTATATTCATTTTGCTGCATTTCATTTACACTCAGAGTTTTGCATCAGAGGATTTTGCTCCTTATTAAATTTATAGGTGTTCCTTAGTTCTTCTTAATTGTTTTGAATATTCATTCAGTCTGCTTATTAGATGGTGAAATACCGTTCCTCTATTTTAATTGAATGTGACTCTTCCTCTATTGCAATAATATTGTGAGTTCTATTGGTTATGTCATGCTCTGTCAATAAAATGATAGGTATTATTTTTTTGGCTAGATGAAAATGTTTCTTATGAGATGGAGAAACAACGTTGCTCTGTTTTAATTTACTCTTACTCCTGCTATGTTGCAAAAGGGTTGTCAGTTGTATTGGTTACCTAGCTTCATAATGGTGCAATACTCATGCTATGTTAATAAAATGATAGGTATTAGTTTTTAGATAAAGAACTCAGCCTAAAGATGGAAAGTGACTACAAAGCTTTCTTGATATGTCTTTTGTATTTTCAAATAAAGAAATGTTGAAGTTCCTATTTCTGATTTTCTATCTCTTGAGTTTTTGTTTCCATTTTGAGACAACATGTATGTTGTTGGAAAGATGGGAGATTACATTTATTTTATTCCTATGTCTTATGTTTTCCATTAAGTAACGCCATATGTTCTGATTTTCGGATATTGGAAGTTTTGTATTTTCAAATAAAGAAATGTCGAAGTTCTATTTCCAATTTTCAACGTCTTGAGTTTAGTTTTTTTCCATGTTGAGATAACATGTATGTTGTTGGAAATATTAGCGATTACATCTGGTCCATTGCACCCTTTCAGAAAGAATATCAAATTTCATATCACAATTTTTTTGAAACTAACTTTGGATAATTGAAAAAGAGGAAGAGGGGGAGAGGGAGAGAGAGGGAGAGAGATCGGGGGAGAGGGGGGGATAGAGTCATTTATCCTTCGATCGAGAATGTCATTGATGTATTTAGTCGTGAATTATTGATGTAAGTAAAACCTCAGTTGTAAGTTGGGTCAAAATTACCCACAAAAGTATTATTAAAATGCAATTTCCAATCTCCCAAGGTAACTCAGAAAGGTTCAATTGCGGAAAGATGCAATATTTTTACTCCATATTTATTAATAGAAATAATTGTTATTATTCAATCTATAAAATTAATATACCATAAATGAAAATTATTATAATAAATTATTTTTTTTAAAATCATTAAATAATAAATGGATTTTTAACTCATATCTTATATCATATATATATTAACAAATTAAAAACACATTATATATAATATTATAAAAAAATTCACATATTGGAAACGAGATCTCACAAATAATTTAGATATTAAAAACAAGATAATTTGTTGCTTTCCCTATTTCAGGGATAATTCAGATATCGAAAATGAATGAATTCGGATATAAAAAATATTATTCTTTAAAATCATTAAAGGGTGTGTGTAAGAAGTTGAGGGACCTTTTAGATGCAATGGTGGAGTGAAGTCAATCACTCAAGTAATCCAAAAAAATGAAATCATCCCAAGCAATCCCGAACCTGCCAAGCCTAGTCCCAAGGTTGCCAATAGGCATGCCAACTAGGATAGTAAAAAAAATGGCACCTCCATTTTAGTGAACAAAATCGTGTGCGTGATTTCGTTCACTAAAACAGAGGCATGATTTGGAAAGCCTTTTTTTTTTAAATAGGCTGACGCCATCTTTTTCTCCTCATCACGTAGCTATTAGACAATGTTGGAGCAAATCTCGACTGGGCGAACACATTTTTGGGTATGCCAAAGCCCTCCATCTCCACCTTTGGATAAAACCTCCTCTTTGTGAGATATTTTCTTCATTTCTTTTCATGTTTTTTTCTCTTTGTTCATCAATTTATTTGCCCTAGATTGAAAAATTAAACCATATTAAATTAAATTATGGCCAATTGAAACAAAAATCCCAATGGAAACAACAACCCCAATGTAATTGGCCAATTGAAACCAATTCCCCAATTTAATGATAAAAATTAAATAATTTTGATTATTTACCAAAATTCATACCCAAAATTCCCATGCCCAATGGAAACCAAAACCCCAATCAACTCAAAAAACAAATGAATTTCACTATTTCCATATGCATATTCACAAGGATCCTTGTGAATCCATACCATAATCCACAAATATGCAAAGTTTTTCAAGCACATTGCAAGTTTGCATAAGTAATTTACATGCCCAATGTAAACCAAAACCCCAATTAACTCATAAAAAACAAATGAACTTCACTATTGTGAATCCAAACCAAAATGAACAAATATGCAAAGTTTGTCAATTATGTTGCAAGATTGCATATACAACTAAAAAAAATAAATTAGAATTCATATATTCCCCTAAAATATATAAACAAACATGGTAAATCCCTTGCCTCTATCCGAAATATCGAAGTTGCTCTTTCAAGAACATCAATAAACACATTATAATTTTGATGAAACTTCTTGAAGTTGCTCTTCCAAGAACATCAATAAACACCTTATAGTTTTGATGAAACTTCCCAATACAAGTGTCAAAATAAGGTATAGAAGCTTCACATGCTTTTAACAAATATTTCGTCTTGAACGAAGGGTACTTTTTGGTTAAGATCAAGACAACAAAGTTCAACAATAGACTCTGTGAATGTGAAGATACATAGGTAGGTTTATGTATTTGATTAAGCATGCCAATCACATACTATCATACATGATATAATCCAGTGGAACCCTTGCAACCATAAAATCCATAAAGTTCTGCTAAATAGACTTTGGAGTCCAAAAAACATTACACTACAACAAATAATTACATATCTAACAAAATTGTTGCGTATACTGGTATTTTATTCATCAACAGCACATTATGCTTCCTATTCTAGGCTCTAGTTGTTGCCTCTACCCACAATCTAGGAGCTGGTCCTACAAAGGCAATAATCAAGACCTCACAATTTCGACGAAACTTCATAATCCAAGCCTTAAAATAAGCTAGAGGAGCTTCGCAATCAACATATGCACTCAAGACACTTTATGTACACATGCATGTACTTAAAAATTGGAATTAATACTTGAATTTAGGACATAAATATGAAATGAAAAAATGTTAAATGTTTATTCTTTACTGTAAAATTCAAGATCAATTTTTAAATTTACATGATAGATTTAGTTTATATGTCATTAGTTATACAGTTTTCAGTGCTTAGATATGTCATTATATCATGTGTTTATATTTCTAATGATATTTTATTTGTATTTATGATTGCAGTGGCTACTATGGATAACAATGTGGAGATACTAAGGTTTATTGCCCATTTGAGAGAGATTGGTTCTGCTTGGACAGGTGGAGATGATCTCTGCCGCTCCTTGTGAGATTCTTTGTTGTCTATTTTTGATACAATCGCAAGATCGAATGATGCTTTGTATAGAATCGCATCTTATAGGGAGAGGAAAAGACAACAATATGTTGATGGGTTAAGTTACAACAAGGTAAAAAAGCTCAAAATAACAAAACAAGCCATCTATTCATTGTTTAGACTACCTGGGACAGATGACATTCCGAAGATCAACAAGCCACATATTTCTATTGAGTGGTGCACATTTCCACCCATCAAAGACAATTGTATGGATAGGTGGTACATGGTTTTTTACATTCCCCCTCATAACAATAGGGAAGTACCGATGTACTTCCTCTGAAATTTGTATGCAAATTTTGTGATGGGGAAACATGTAAACTATTTTGACATGTTGAGCTTCTAGGGAGTTGGTAGGGGGATGCCCCAACACCAACCCCATGCTAGTCATAGAGATTCCAATCCACAGATACCTGCACCCCGTGCCCAGCTATCAAGGGAAAACATCCCTCCTGCACATGACACAATTGCCCAAACACAGGAGGCATTTTTTACTCTAGTTGAGATGGTCTCTCGACACATGACCACTATTGACCAGAGAGCACCCCCTTTCTCTACTACTGTACAACCATGAGCTTCTGGTGGTGGAGGGACATCTATTGGTGGGGATATACTGACATCCCTTGTGCCTCAGAGCGAGCCACACATTTGCACATCGTGTGGGGGACCCTGTTATGGTCCTAGACCAAGACATGGTACCACTACAATTACTGGTAGTCAGGTAAGGACATTGTTTTAAAACTCTATTATTGTTCAATTTTTAATTTTTCCATACTATATGTAACATATTAAAATATTCGTAATATATGCAATATTTACTCTTGCAGGAGATTGACGCCTCTCACGGGGTTGGTACTGCACCCGGTGTGGTTGTACCCAAGGACCAAAGAACCACCATTGAGATAATATTTAAACACTTGTCATTTTTTTATTACATATAATTTTGTTAATGCATGAATTAGTCTTGATTAATTTATTAAATTGTCTAATATTTACAATTTTTGAAGTTGCAGGAACCCCACTTAGAATGTGATGCTGGAGACATTGATATCAATGACATAGTCCAAAGTGAAATTTACGATTACTTGAAGAATGTAAGTACATGGGTTATGATTGAATCTTGTTCGAATTATTTAAATTTCTTACTGTACACTCCTTTATAGATCACTAATATTTATTATTTTTAAACTTGCAGATGCTATTAGCATCTAAAGAGGGGCAAGAAATTGATGGAAGCGATCACTCCCATGGTGGAGATATGTTCCAGGAAGGGGTAAGTATATTACAACATGTTATTTTTTCAGTACATATTATTTCATCGATTCAAATCCATATCTAACTATGGTAACACTATGAATGCAAACGTCATCGCAGATCCCTACACCGCCTCTTTGGTTTGGATCTCCCTGTAGTCCAAACATAGATAAGGGAGTTGTTTACACCAGATGAGGTCCCTCTTCCTTGAACAAAGAGGGTGTGCATGAGGATCAACCTACTCGTCCCATGGTAATGTACACACTACCAATGGCAATTGTTGGTTAGCTATGAATTCACTTCACAAGTGGTTTTTCTTAATGTAATTTCTACATGTTTACAGCATCAGGATGTAGAGTCATCCATGTCAGACCTTAGTGGGATTGTTGATTCCGCGGTCAATGTCGCATCTACAATAGGGATAAGTCACATTGAGGTACATCTACTTGAATATTTGTAATTGTACATTTAATTTGTATTGTTTATGGACATGCATGATGTCTAACTATTTAATCATTTGGTGAATGTAGCCACACCCTGGTCCATTAGTGCATGCAACTGAGGTTGATGTTCAACCTACGGCTCCTCTTACTATTGAAGAGTCCCAGCGTAATCCCCTAGAAATGGTTTTTTCGGTGAGATGTTCATTTTTTACATAATTGATTAGTACTTTCTCATTCATGTACATGTTGATAATTCTTGAGATAATTGACATAATTTTTTTTTATTCACAGAGAAGCATGGTAGAGAGGCTCTCTGCAAGGTGGAGGACAGCAGAGGCACCTATACCCTCGACACTAGAGGCACCTATACCCCTGACGGATGCAGTGAGTCTTTGTTTTATTTACAATTGAGTCATATTTTAAATTTTCAAACTTTGTTATTGATTGAAAATACTAGTTCAGTTACCTGATCAAGAAATATTGTCATTGATTTGTAGTCGTTAGAGATGCACAGTGGTCGTAGACGGAGCCGAAAATCATCAGGGTTAAGGAAAAACAAGAGAAATTTAGATTTTTGATGTTTTAGTCCAAGATAAATATGCATTTTTATGTACAATCTAGAGTTAGAGTATAGGGGCGCAGTCTAGGACAAATGTACTTTTTTTTGCACATGTACATCAACTATGTTTTTGATACATGTACATTGACAGGCCATAGATAGGCCTTCTATTTTGGTATTATAACTTTCATGATATAAAAAATATTTCATATCAAGGCTCTTGAGATATTCATGGTTCAGTCTTTTAAGTGTGATTATACATGTGTGGCGAAGAATGTTTCTATGTGTAATGTTTCCAATTTTTTATATATTTTACGATTGCATGGAGATATCAGTTATAAATTTGAGAACAATGTACAATTACAATATTACGTAATGACAAAAATGTACATTTTAATTGTTTTTTACCACGATCCAATTGCATATACAATTTTATATTAACAATGTCAAATTGTATTCAAAAAGATGGAACATAGGTCTAATACACATAAGCACCCAGCACAACTAAGCAACTGATCTAACTTGGTGGAATACAAAAGCACCTTACCCACATAACAACCTAACAAACGTTTAAAGGATGCACGAAGTTGACACACTTAAGTGATGCACCAGTGTGGTCTACATAAATAAAATTATTGTTTGGCATGATGTCTTTCATCTAATGAATACATGGGATACACATCAAACCTAAAAGTATCCGAGTATTATAAGGTTGATTCAAAATAATGGTTATGACTATATCCTGCACATTATGTATGTCCTTCACATTATTTTATCATTTTGTTAATGTACATGGCATTTGATGAATGGCCTCGAGTAACAACTTTGAAAGAGATGAAAGTTATGTGTGATTTTATTATAGTTTAAATTGATTAGAGAAGTACTATTCTGAATCTTGTTTTATAAATTCATGTTTATGGAGTATTATTCGAAGCATTTGTAGTGTGAAGATATATATATTTTGTAATAATGGCGTAATAGAATGGCCACTTGTTTCTAAACGTAAGTATGTTCCATTACATGGTTACTGACGTAAAGGCATTGTCTCCTCCTGCATATCATCGTACAAATGCTAACATCTCTTGGATGAGGGGAATATCTACAATCACCTTCAAGCTGACCTTTATGTGCAAAAATTTCACATTCACTTACTGAGCAAAACCCTAGTTTCCAAAATTGAAAAAAAAATGATCCCTTGTCCATGCACCTAGAGTAGAGGGCCACTCTAGCACTATCGCAATGTACTGAATCTAACGGAGTCGACGGTTCATTGATCCAAGCAATGGTCATCAATATATGGAACGTTGAATCCCACCTCCTACAGGATTTTAGGGACACCCGTTGAATCCCACCTCCTACAAGATTTTAGGGACACCTGTTGAATACCTAACCGGGTCATAGAGTGGAAACCATGCATCAAAAAGGTCTTTGAGTGGGTCATGCAAGCATGTTTAGGTAGGTTCCATGTTGGAACGCTAGCCAGATATTCACAGTCAAGGAATTTGCAAAGCCGGCCCATATGTGCAGAAATTGGACATTCACTTACTGAGCAAAGCCCTAGTTTCCAAAATTGATCGAAAAAATGATCCCTTGTCCATAGACCCAGATTAGAGGGCCACCCTAGCACTACCTCGATGTCCTAAATCCAACAGAGCTGATGTTTTTTCGATCTGAGCAATGGTCATGATTCTATGGCACGTTGAATCCCACCTCCTACAGGCTTTCAGGGACACCTGTTGAATCCCTACCAGGGGCATAGAATGGAAACTGTGCATAAAAAAGGGATTCTGGTGGGTTGTGCAAGCGTGTTTAGGCATTTTTTATGTGGGAATGCTAGCCACACCTTCACGGTCGAGCAATATGCGAATTTGACCCCCATGTGCAAAAATTTCACATTCACTTACTGAGCAAAACCCTAGTTTCCAAAATTGACCAAAAAAATGGTCTATTCTCCATGGAACCAGATTAGAGGGCCACCCTAGCACTACCTCGATGTCTAAAATCCAATGGAGCTGACGGTTTGTCGTTCTGAGAAATGGTCATGATTCTATGGAATGCTGAATCCCACCTCCTACAGACTTTGAGGGACACTTGTTGAATCCCTACCGGAGGCATAGAATGGAAATCGTGCATCAAAAAGGGATTTTGGTGGTTTGTGCAAGCTTATTTAGGCATGTATTATGTGGGAATGCTATCCACACCTTCACAGTCGAGCAATATGCGAATTGGACCCCTATGTGCAGAAATTGGACATTCACTTACTAAGCAAAACCCTAGTTTCCAAAATTGACCAAAAAAATGGCCCCTTGTCCATGGAACCAGATTAGAGGGCCACCCTAGCACTATCTCGATGACCTAAATCCAACGGCACCAACGGTTTGTCGATCCGAGAAACGGTCATGATTCTACGGAACGTTGAATCCCACCTCCTACAGGCTTTCAGGGACACTTATTTAATCCCTACCCAAGGCATAGAATGGAAACCGTGCATAAAAAAGGGATTTCGATAGGCCGTGAAAGTGTGTTTAGGCATGTGTTATGTGGGAACGCTAACCACACCTTCACGGTTGAGCAATATGTGAATTTGACCCCCATGTGCAAAAATTTCACATTCACTTACTAAGCAAAACCCTAGTTTCCAAAATTGACCAAAATAATGGTCTCTTCTCCATGGAACCAGATTATAGGGCCACCCTAGCACTATCTCGATGTCCTAAATCCAATGGAGCCAATGGTTTGTCGATCTGACCAACAGTCATGATTCTATGGCATGTTGAATCCCACCTCCTACAGGCTTTTAGGGACACCTGTTGAATCCCTATCCAAGGCATAGAATGGAAACCGTGCATCAAAAAGGGCTTTCAGTGCTTCGTACAAGCATGTTTAGGCATGTGTTATGTGGGAACGCTAGCCACACCTTCACGGTTGAGCAATATGTGAATTTGACCCCAATGTGCAAATATTTCACATTCACTTACTGAGCAAAACCCTAGTTTCCAAAATTGACCAAAAAAATGGTCTCTTGTCCATGGAACTAGATTAGAGGGCCACCCTAGCACTATCATGATGTCTTAAATCCAAAAAATCCCACGGTTCATCGATCCGAGCAATGGTCATGATTCTATGGTACGTTGAATCCCACCTCCTACAGGCTTTCAGGGACACCTGTTGAATCTCTACCTGGGGCATAGAATAAAAACCATCCATGAAAAAACTATTATATTTAAAAGTTTCAATGATCTCACTACATGCATACTAAAGTCAAAGTTCTTTCTCGTGTAATTTAATAAATATAAGTGCAATACAATGTATTTCAAGGTTTCAATGAACCCACTACTTGCACACCAATTGGATATATCTAATTAAAAATTGTGAGTTTGGATTCATTAAATTACAAGTTAAGTCAATTCTCAAGTGTAATTTAATAAAACTAGGTGCAATACATGCTTCACATTTCATCAACAACCAACAACACTATTCAACAAACCTTATGCACCCAATGACTAATCACTTAGCATTAAAGGAACTACAATATAATCCAATGAATGAGAACCAACTTTGTGAATCAACATGATTTGAATCATAAGTCCACTGGATTTGAAAAAGTTGAGTTGTACATTAGATTGATTCTGAATTGAGTTGTGAAAGTAAGATAAGATTAGGGTTAGGATTAGGGTTTCCTTGGTAGGGTTATGGTTATGGACCATGCATGTTAAACAAAAAACCCTAGTTAGGGATAGGGTTTTCCAATTTTGTCCTTCATTGGCATGAAATGCATTGTCCAACTTTGGCCTTCATTAGCATGACTACATTGTCCCCTACTGAGTGAAACACTAGCTTCAGAAACCACCATATACGAAGGTCACTGGGTAATGGATAGGAGGGAGAGGCCCCCCTAGCTAAAATCCCATGTCATGAATCCAACAAAATCGACATTTCATCAATCAGAGGCCCAAGCATTGATCTATGGCGAGTTGCAGGTCACCTCCAGATACCGTTGAGGGACACCTGGTGGACTTGTGCCCGGTGCAAAAATACCTCACGGAGCCACAATTTTGAATTTCGTCAACTCCTGCTAGCATGTTTGGGCATGGTAAATATGGAAATTCCAACTGCATCCCCACCATCCATGGCTTTCTATCTTTGGCCCTCGTTGGCGTGACTGCATTGTCCCCTACTGAGTGAAACCCTAGCTTCAAAATCCACCGTAGATAGAGGTCACTGATAAATGGACAGGAGGTAGAGGCCCCCCCTACCTAAAATCCCACGTCATGAATCCAATAGAATCGACGGTTCATCAATTGGATTCTTGAGCATCGATCTATGGTGAGTTGTAGGTCACCTCTAGATATCGTTTAGGGACACCTGGTGGACTTGTGCCCGGTGCGCCAAAAACCTCACGGAGCCACATTTTTTAATTCCGTCAACTCCTACTAGTGTGTTTGGGCATGGGAAATATGGAAACTCCAACCGCATCCCCACCGTCTGTGGCTTTCCATCTTTGGCCCTCGTTGGCGTGACTGCATTGTCCCCTACTGAGCGAAACCCTAGATTCAGAAACCACCGTAGACGGAGGTCACCGGGTAATGGACAGGAGGGAGACGCCCCCCCTAGCTAAAATCCCATGTCAGGAATCCAATGGAATCGATGTTTCATCAATCAGAGGCCTGAGCATCGATCTGTGGTGAGTTGCAGGTCACCTCCAGATACCGTTCAGGGACACCTAGTGGACTTGTGCCCGGTGCGCCAAAAACCTCACAGAGCCGCAATTTTTAATTCCGTTAACTCCTACTAGTATGTTTGGGCATGGGAAATATGGCAATGCCAATTGCATCCCCACCACCCATGACTTTCTATCCATCAATGACTTAATGTTACTTTTGAGTTGTCGAGCTGTCATTGCTAGTATGTTGTTTTGTTTTAAGATTTTTATAATACATGATCAATGAGAAACATGAGTAAATGAGTTTCTTGTTATCTTTTAATTGGAAATTAAACTCCTTAATAAAATCATATCTTTTAATTGAAAATTAAAATATCACAATTTCAATTACACCAATGACCCAACATGTCAACCTCCCAAAATTTTCTATTATGCATTACATGAAACATTAACCTTTCGAAAGCATGAGAGGTTCCAAATTTTGTTTGTTTATTAAGTTTATCACTTAATATCTTCACATGCATGATGTTGACCTATTTCACATGCATAATGTTAGCGCATGTTACTTTTGAATACTTCATATGCATAATGTTGAAGCATGTTACTTTTGAGTTGTTTGTGTCAATATTAGTAGGTTATTTTCTTCCCCTTTCAATGTTCAGAAAAACATAATCAACTAAAACAAAGTTAAATAAATATCTTATTATCTTTTAAGTAGAAATTAAACTTCTCAATAAATAAAAATGAGATGAAATTCCAACACTACTAGGCACTACCCCTTTGGCAATGGACATGCGGGTATAAGAGGTGAGTTGTCAAGAAGGAAACTATACAAGACTTAAAACATAATTTTATCGTTGCGGCATCTTGTTTCCATCATCCTAGTTGTATATATCGGCTGAAAACATTGACAATATTACCTACTTGAAAAATTAGGGTTTCAGTCCTGTAAGAGAGCCTACAAAGAACTTTGATAGGTATGACCTACAGAGGTACATGTATGTATTCTAATGTTATGTATATCATGTGAATGAGATCTTGAAATGTTCATATCATTGATATATATGGTTTATTGATCATATGTAAAATTTGGCATGTTCATTAACTTGACATACAAGATAACTTTTGGCATATTTATAAACAACATTATGGAAAATTTCGCATATCAAGAACACAAAATTGACATATTCATAAGAAACATACATGGGGAAATTAAAATTATGATACATACCTCATCATGTTAGATCCCACCTATTATCATACAACCAAGCCCTCCGGACCATCTCTTATAATGATGGTCTCCATTAGTCTCTCATGCTCTGTATCCAGTAAGAAGTAGCGTACAAGAACACAAAATTGACTTATTCATAAGAAACATACATGGGAAAATTAAAATTATGATAGATACCTCATCATGCTAGATCCCACCTATTACCATACAACCAAGCCCTCCAGATCATCTCTTATAATGATGGTCTCCATTAGTCTCTTGTGCTTTGTATCCGGTAAGAAGTAGCGTACCTTCGATGAATTCCGTCTAGGCATTGTTTGTACTTGGAGGTTTGTACCAATGATTAAGTTGGTAAAGTGATACACACTTGCACCTTGTTTGTAATCCTTGTAAACATATCCACCCTTCTTTCTTGCATTGTTGTCATGTGTAAGGTATTCACCTTTAACAACCATAGACCCAATGGGGAAGTGATTGTTTTCATCATCAATCATGGACATAATGAGGGTTTGCTTTCCCTCTATACAATGTGCCAACTAGTAATCACCACCACATTCACTATCTTTTGAGGCAACCACTGCGTATATGTGTCCCGTACAGTATTATTGTAGGTATATGATCAAATATTTTTCGTGTGATATAAGGCCATTAATGTGAGTTTCAAGACTACGTAAATTTTACAAAAAAATGTTAAGGAAATGCATCATACCAAGTTGTACAAGGTCTAATACATGATCAAAATTTATAGAAATAGATGATTGGTCTTCTTCCAACGGAGTTAACTCAACAATTGCACGCTGATCAAGTGGAAGTGATATGCGATCCCATCCATCAACCCAATCCAATGATTCACACACATCCCAGTCACCATCACAACAAGGCGGGCAAAAACAAGCGAGTTTTCTAGTGCAAATTTCAAATATTGGGTTATCAGAGCTTCGAACCGAATGAAAGCCATGAGTCCTAGGAATAGTCTTGCATTCCCATGCATGTGAACAATCTATGTCTACCACCTCCAAAAAAATCTCTCCACATGTCTCTTTCTTGTGGATTCTACTCGCATAGCTGATTCCTCTCCCATTACTGACGTGCACCATCTGACTATAGATTGAGCATTTCGAATAGTAGATATTGTAGATAATTTCAATTCCTCTTTTCGTAGGGATGTTTTGACACATGCTCCGGCTCCATCATGCTCTCCTTTACCATGCTCAGTCTCAAAATAGTTCCACATATGTGGAACTTTGTAGTTTTTTATGCAATGAACACAACCATTGAAATATGCGTGCATTTTTTAACTAACCAGCACATCCATCAGACCAAATCCAGTGTCGATCCATCTGTATGTTCCTTCCCTTCAAATGATCATAGAACATGATGAAGCAATGACGTACATAGTGGAATTCATGGCACCTATCATCACTTATGTAGAAGTCATATTCCTTTAGAATTTATCTTTGCTCTTCATTGCTGTTTGGGCCATGCCTATATGTGATATGCATCATCAAGGAAACTTGCTCAAAGTGATAATACTGACATTGGATCTCATTTTGAGGTTGCAAAGTGTAGTTCTTGGCAAAATCAACAACTGAAAGTATAGTACCATGAGGAAATGTATCTCTGCATATTCTAAACTTCTCATCCTGCCATCGTGCCAAGTGGACATGTTGAACATATTGATGTGTCTTTTCAATAAATTCCTTGACTAAGACACTAACTTGTACCTGTTGACAAAAAATGATCTCAATATCAAGTTTTTTTGTAAGTAAGGAATGAAATGCAACTGCTCAAACATAAATTTATAGATAAATGCATCTACCTGAGATGTCACCAATTGTATTTTTTTTTGCTTTCTTTCCCTAGGACTATTTCATAGCTAATATATTTGAAACTTTTCATGTCTATAACCATATTCGCAAATTCATTGTCTCCAGTCTCATGCATACATTGGCTCAATAATGCCATTCCAGCATAGTTGGAGCAAGTTCCATCCAAACAGG
>LPNX011033774.1:9913-53462 GCA_001517045.1 Pseudotsuga menziesii | reverse complement strand
CGTGGAATATGATTGAAAGTAATAACTTCAAAATGTCTTTCCAATAAACGAATTTGCATGAACTGATGTAACAAGATAGGATTTCGTACCTGATAAGCTCGATTGAGCTGGGAAACTACCAACTGAGAATCCAAACGAACCTCAAGCTGGGTGATGCCATGTGACAAAGCATCCCATAGGAGCTCAATTATAGCCCTATACTCAGCAACATTATTAGAAGCAGGACCTACGCAAGCACCTCCCGCGACAACAAGCTGTCCTATGGGAGAATAGATAACCCATGTTGCCGAAGCTGGGTTACAAGTGTGATGACTGGCACCATCTGCAAAACCTACATACATTTCGGAAGACATCTGCAACAACCAATAGATAATATAAAAAACAAAACTGACAACCTAATGTACATAAAAAATACATACAATAAAATACAAGAAAAAGTGTTAAGCCTAAGCATAGTACTTCTTCAGGTAGAGCCCATTTCTAGGCTCAGGAAGCTTATTCCCATCATAATCAACTAATTCATATGTGCCCTTACTTAATACCTTTGACACCACATAGGGTCCTAACCACATAGCCTTGAATTTTCCTGCCCCTAGAGGTTCTTTATCTTGGTCCCAAAGAAAGACAAATTCCCCTTCAGAGAAAACCCTAGGTTTGACCGTTTTATCATATTGAGATTTAACCCTATTTTTATTAGCCTGATTAGCAATCAACGCATCTCTACGTTGCTCATCGAGGTGTTCTAAATGCACTAGACGTTCTTCAAGCTCAGTCGTATCAGGTAACACATGAATGGCTATCTTCAAAGACGGGATTTCGCATTCAATCGGAGTAACTACTTCCACCCTGTGAAAGAGTTGGAAAGGTGAAAAAACCATAGCAGTCTTTACTTTAGTTCTGTAGGCCCAAAGAGTAGGATATAACATGATATGCCAATTAGAATGGGCTGCATCAATTGTCCGTTTAAGGATATTTTTTAAAGTCTTGTTGACAGCCTCAACCTGACCATTTGCTTGCAGATAGTATGGAGAAGAATGTTCTTGTCTAAATCCGAGCATGGTAGTCAGTTCCGTCATCATGTTATTTTGAAAATGACTGTCGTGGTCAGTGACAATCACTTTGGGAATACCAAACCTTGCAATAATCTGATTGAAAACAAAGAAAGCTGTTGTTTCCTCGTTGTCTTTAAAAGTAGGCATTGCCTCTACCCATTTCATAAAATAGTCAACAGCGACAATGATGTATTTATGCCCCCCAGCCGAGACTGGGTTGCATGTCACGTATTCGATCCCCCATTTCATGAAGGGTCCCACCGAGACAATAGGAAATAACGTAGTAGGATGTGACCACACTTTCCTCGTGTAAAGCTGACACAAATGATAGCGCTTCACGGCTTCCACACAATCTTTAAATATCGTGGGCTAGAAATAACCGGCACGCAATATCTTATGGGTCGTTGCTAACCCGGATAAATGACCCCCACACGCTCCACTATGGGAATCATTTAGGACAATCACCGCTTCCTCATGAGTAAGGAAACGACGCAAGACGGAATCTACCCCTCATCGATATAATGTATCTCCTATAATGAGGTAGTTCTTGGCATGAAGGCATAACTTACGTCATTCCTCCCTAGAGGAAGTGGCAGGATACTCCAAAGTCTTGAGATATATAAGAATATCTCCGTACCAAGGATCAGAGGTGGCTATCAGGAAGATGTGTTCATCTGGGAATGAGTCATACTCAACCACTACATTTTCTTCAGTGGGAAATTCTACTATAAGCTCAACAAAAACTAAGGACTTTTCAGACTTAGCGGACTGAAAATCCAGGTCAAACTCTTGAAGAATGACTATCCATTTGTTAAATTTTCCCCCAACAATTCGTCGGGATAAAACATATTGGAACGGATTTACATCCGCCACTACTGTAGTGGTCCTCAGTAAAATGTAGTGACGTAACCTCTGTATAGCATAAACAGTTGCTAAGGCTAATTTCTCGACGTGGGAGTATCTAAGCTCAGGTTCAGCTAAAGCACGGCTAATATAATAAATGACATGCTCAATGAGCTTATCTTCCTCTTAGACTAGTACTACCCCAATGGTTGACTCCGACGCGGCCAGATATAATATAAAATCCCTAGAATAATCTAGTGGATGTAATAAAGGAGCTGACAACAAATCTTTTTTCAATGCCTTGAACGCAAGTTGTGCGGTTTCATCCCATATAAATGGAGTGTCTTGTTTGAGCAAGTGCATGAAACCTTTAGTGATCTTGGCATAATTAATGATAAAACGTCGAAGAAAGTTAGACTTTCCTTGCAGGATTTGAAGTTTCCTGAGAGAACGAGGAGGAGGCAGATTTACAATGGCCTCAACTTTCAATGGATCCACCTGGATGCCTCTACTAGAGACAATGAATCTGAGTAATATCCCTGAATCGACCTAGAAAACACACTTGTGGGGATTCAAGCGAATTTTATAATATCTGCATCGTTCAAATATTAACTGTAAATGATCTGGATGTTGGATCCTCTTGCGAGAATGTGTGGGTAGATCATCAAGGTATGGTTCAACAATGGATTTTATGTCATGAAAAGCAAAGTTCATAGCCCGTTGAAAGGTAGCCCCAACATTTTTCAATCCAAAGGGCATTTTTTATACGCGAATGTACCCCAAGGACAAATGAAAGCTGTTTTATGTTGGTCTTCCGGTTTAATTTGGATTTGATTGTAGCTGGAGAAAATATCCATAAACGAAAACACCTCACTTCCCGCACATGCATCTATGATCTGGTCAATAAATGGTGTAGGGTAGTTTTCCTTAGGATAGGCTTTATTGAGGTCTCTAAAGTCTGTACAAATGTGAATAGTCCCTTGCTTTTTATCAACAGGAACAGGGTTGGACACCCATTTAGTCAAAGCTATGGGATATATAAAACCAACTTTCAACAGCTTTTCAACTTCTGCCTTCACAGCTGCCGCTTTACGTGGGTTCACGGGTCTTAATTTCTGTCGAACCGGCTTAGCATCAGGATAGGTTCGGATTTCAGGTTCGACAATAGATGGATCTATGCTTGGCATCTCCTCATATGACTAGGCAAAGATATCATGGAATTCCTTAGAAAGGGCAGTGTAGATAGCAATCTCCTCCGGAGAGCATTTTGCACGTATATAGATGTTTTCCACGACATCTGGGTTTACAGAGATGTTTATAGGTATATTGGTGGAAATGTTTGCCATATTCCCCTCAGCAAACACCCCTTCCCTAGGCAAGGGATTAATAGGTATATCAACATCTTCTGACAGTCTCACGTGAAACTCTTGGTTTTCTATTCTACTTAGATCCAGAAGAAAATAGGATCGATGATGAAGATCCTCACAAATCTTATCACGTCCACTCATGGCTTCTAGAATAGTTTCATCAAAAGGTAAAACAGTATCTAAGAAATCTATGGAATGCAAAGAATTTTCTTCCCATGCAGGCAAATAGACTTCTTCTAGATCGTCTGAGACTGTTAGAGGATCTGGAACGGGATCAACAGTAGCTTGAGTGATGGATTGATAAGCTACCTCCACTGTCGATAAGGGCACTTCTAGTTCATGGGGAGTTGGGAGGACCCAAGGATCAGTCCTATCGACAACCGTAGCAATGGACTTCCCCACACTAGTAGAACCAATGTAATTAACCAGGGATGGAAGATCAAATGTGCCCATCAGTGATGTGTACATTCCAGCCCCCAAGCTCTATGCAGCAGGTTTTACCTGATCAAACAATGGTACAGCGGACTCATTAGACTCTAAATGGCCTTTTCGGGTAAAATCAAGTTGGTCAATAGTAACCAACTTGCCCTCATGTGGAAAAACCACGACACGAAGAATGGCCAATGCAACAGTGGACATTGCATAAGTCCAATTCCTTCCCAGAAGCAAATTGTAGTCCAAGGGAGCATCAATCACTTCTACTTGAACAGACATTGCTTTGCCTACCAAATTAATCTCAAAAGCTGGTAGGATACCATGAGGACAAAAATATCTTCCATCAAAAGCAGTAAGTAAAGTGTTTGATGGGACCAGCTCTGGGGACCCAAGAGCTTTCCAGCAGGTCAAGGACATAACACATGTAGAGGCCCCCTCATCAACAACTTCCCTTCCAATGGTCTTACCACCATGGAAGACATCTATTGATAGGGCTACATGGTAAGGCAAGCGAATTTTGACATCAGATAAGTTAAATTTTGCCATGAGACTCAAAGAATCCATGCTACCTAAAGCTGCTAAGAGATCATCCCGCTGGGCAGGACAACTCTGTAACACCTCTAAAGTTGACATTGCACACAGAGTTTGAGCTAAATATTCAACCACAAAGTAGTTTGAAGTAGCCCTAGCATTGGGGTTATGCAAGGTCTTCTTCAAAACACCTTTCGGTATCTTCGACATAGTTTCGGAAGGTTTCTCTATTGTGAGAGGGTTGGAAGTTTCACCTATAGCTTTACCCTTCTCAGGAGTCTCTTTTTCATAATTTTTGTTCCTTGTCTGCAACAAAGTTGAAGATCAAACCATGTTGATATAGTTAGGGTCAAGGGCAGTTTGAGTGCCCCCTTCTACGTTAGAAGTTGAAGCAGAGTTCTGCCCTTGGGGAAAAGGATCCTTCAGGACAGCCGGTTGTTGAGCTTTGAGCAGCTTCTGGGCTTGATCCATAAGGGGACAAAGGTGAGTATGGTGGTCCTCTTGGCACAAATTACAAGGGAACTTGACCTTCTTCTTTTCGTTTTTTCCCCCGTCAGCATTGTTCGCGGGCTTTGTCTTGTTTTTATTTCCCTCTCCCTTTTTACCTTTCTTTTTCTTCCCACCGGGCTGCTGATTTCCCTTCTGAGAGGTTTGTGCAAAAATGTTTGCACTCTAGGGGGAGGGGGCAGCCTTTGCTACCTCCATCGTAGATTGTTTAACAGACAGCTAGTGAATTTGTTTAGTCAAAGATTCCACGGTGGGAGAGTTAATGGACCCAACCACACCATCAGCATGGGGTCCAGGCTTAGGCTTCTATGCTTTGTGCGAAGGCCTTGGTGCCTCAGGGATGATCTCATATAAGATCCCAGACTGTGAATAAATCAAGTCCAACTACTGGGCCCTAAGTATGGATTATTCTTCGTTCGTTACTCCTGATGTGGAAACGTCCTTAGATATGTATGGCAACAGTGATTTAAGGAACCATTCTAATAGAAACTCAGGAGGAATGGTGGCTTTAATAAGGCTCTTTCGCCTCCTCCACTCTTGGATATGATCCAAGATGTGGGTAGCCTTGTTTTGTCTAAAATTAGACAACAAGTCCGTTCCAAAATCATATTGAACCGAAAGCTGAAAGTGGCTAAGGAAAGTGCTAGCCAAGTCCCAGAAACTACTGAAAGCAGCAGAAGGCAATTCAATGTACCATTTTGCCGCGGTGCCTATCAAGGTCCTCTAGAACAGCCTCAACCTCACTGAATCTTCATTCAGAGAATTGGAAGAAAACCATAAATGAAAAGTGGTGGCATGTGCCCCAGGATCTTCTCCAGTTTTTCCTTCGAACTTAGGGATGTCCGATGGTAACTTGGTGGGAACAGGTGGCCACAAGGGGTCATGCCTCACCGGGTCATTCATCAATTTTGACAAGTATGGCAAGTTTAAAGTTTCCAGGAAAGGAATTTTGGGCCTAACCAGGGCACTAGATGTGCCAGCCTGGGGATTAGAGGGACCTGCCCCCGAATTCCCATGGGAAAAAGTGGGGTTTCCCCCAGCCACCGGTTGCGAAGTTGGAAGGTTGCTTTGAAATGGATTCCATCCGTAAGCCATAGGATTGTGTGTGGGAGGTGCAGTGTAAGAAGTTCAGGCCATCCCCATAGAAATAGGAGACTGAAAGACAGGAGCAGGTATCCCTCCGCTAAATAGCTAAAAGGGAGAGCTTGTGTATGGGACTGAAATAGGGGTTTGGAAGATTTGCCCATAAGAGGTGTTGCTCCCAAACTGCACTCCTACATATGAAGGAGATGGACCTACGTATGGATTGGATGGGAGAATGTGGCCACCATTCCAAGGAAATCCTTGGACAAATGGAGAGGATCCTACGGGACCACTCCAGGTAGTGTAAGGGAAGGAAGAAGGAATAGTAGGTATACTAGGGATCCCAGTAACCATGTCACCAGAAGTACCTCCTATGTTGGAGTGAACCGGTGGTTGAACCACCCGGCTCGCTGGAGTCAAAGGTGTAGAAGGTAAACTATATCTAGGGGTACTTACCGGGGGAGGTAGCACCCCTTCAACCGGAATGGTTGAGGTGAACACAAAAGGACTTTCTTCCGCCAAAGACATGGTCCTACCCACAGGGACACCTAATACAGGTGAATCAAAAGGTCTAACCTGAACGATCACAGGATCGTTTAAATTAGTCAAGGGAGTGTTAAAATTTCTTGCAAACTTGTCAGTCTGCAATTCTTCTATCTCGACTGTATCAAGATTAAAACGGTTAGCAATGAGTTCTGGTTCACCAAGAACTTCACTTATTCCTACGGGTTCAAATGAACCATCTGTGTCTAATCTCTGACTTTGGGGTAGAGGTGGAGGCTCCATTGTGTTGAGAGGAGAAAGGTTTCTCAACCTTCTTGACCTTCTAAAAGGTTGGTCTTCCAGAATTGAAAATTTGACAAATCACACCCTAAGGTCAACTAAACACAGGAAAACCACAGAGCATACACTAAAAATTCTTAAAGCCTCAAGCAATCAAACCAGGGTAAAAGATATACTTTCTTGAAGAAAGTTGATGAACGATTACTTGGCGTCCTTGAAGTGGTTCTTAGGAACAAGCGGAGGAATCACCCACCGCCCTCCTACACTTTCAACAAGGGTTACCTTCCAAGCCCGTTCAAGGTGAACCAGAAATAGGCTTTCGGTTTACCTAGGTATGAACCCTAAAAGACAAGAGACTAAAGGCTACCTTGGAAATACCAACAGTCTAGGGGGACAGTCGCAATTCGAACTCGTACGCATGGGCAGGGTAGCTGAGCCCGAAACTCTGTCTAGGACAGAATCCCCAGATGCGCAAAAGTCCTAAGTTACGCTTTGAAAAGGATTCAGAGGGTTATCTTCTATGTCCAATCCTCCACGCGGCCTCGTGCTTAACTCCCGTTTGAGAGGAGCTTCCCAGATACAGTGATAGAGTCAAGGATTTACCTAAAGAAAGGTCCACTACGTCTGAGTTTTATAACTTGTGGGAAGTTTACACTTCCTAGCCAACAAGTCTAGCCTAAGCTAGTAGGTGAAAGGCCCCTAAAAACAAAACTTACTAATAAATTTTAATTTATGTGTTTATTTTAGAGGGTTGTTTCTTACTCAAGAGGAAATGGAGTGGTATACTTTATGGTGTTTTGACTCCAACAAGAAATAAATGAAAGTAAAGGTGTATTCAAAGCAAAATTACCATTATAAAATAAAACTTCTTTTTAATTTTTTGCAAATATGTATTGATGAACTGAATGCAACGATGAAAGAAACTAAGCCTATGTTTTTGTAGTTTTTGAGATAATATTTTCAAATTGAAATGAACACTAATTTATGCAAAAAACAAAATGCAAAAGCTTAACAATGTTTTCTTTTCACTTTTAAAAATACTCAAAATCCTACTATGCATCTACAATGCACTATGCTTGAGTAAACTTGAAACTTATAACTGTGTAAAAGCAACAAACTGAAGCAAACAAGCTAACTGAACCAAAAGACAACCAATAAAGGAAGGCTAGGAACCCTAGCTTGGGTGCAAACAATGACAAAAAGTCACTATAGACTTACAAAGGCAAGTGACAACCAGCCACTGTCAGAAGATAGACTGGAAAAACAGAGCCCAAGACCCTGATCACTGATCTGGACCAAGACACTTTAACCCACAACCCAAACAGGCCAGAATACTTCAGGATGCAAACAGTAAATAATCCAAGCACAAGAGACTCAAAGGCTTTCGAAAAGCACAAGGTGTGGTCACCCAATGTATTCAAACAAGCTACACAACATTCATAAGGAAAATCCACTCAGAAAACAGGGACTATAGAAAGGAAAGAATAAGCAAACTTTGACTTAAAAATCCCTACTTCCAGGAGTATTCGCAACTGTCTATAAGAGCAACCCGCGAATGATTCGCGACTGTCCAATATAACAACCCGCGAATGCAAACTTCTATTTGTGACTGTCCAGAAGAACAACTTGCGAATGGGTATAAAACGTTTCTCAAAAAAGAAGAAAAATTCGAAGGACTTTCAAACACTGAGACAAGTAAGAACTAGGATAAAAAACCACACATAGACTTCCAAGCAAAGACTGGTCAGGGGGACAGAAACAACCTACAACAGTCTGGGCTCCCCAGCGGAGTCGCCAGTTCTGTTGTACAGGATTTGACACCTAATAACCTAAGGTCTGGGGTTACCAACATACTCAATTAACTTGTAGACAATTGACTTCCAGAGTGCAGTATAGGAAATATGAGGATGAGAAAGACTTACTCTATTAACGAAGGTCGATCCTTGCTAGTCCTCTTCCATTCTACTTCACCTCCAAAGTCTTCAAGATTTCTCTTCTTTCACCTATCAAGAGCCAATCTTCCAGATACAAGATGATTCATATATATATATATATATATATAAGCAGGTTAGATAAATCATATATAAGATGCATAAACATAACCATTTATCAAACCAAGATACATGAAACACATATGGAAGAAGGATTCTCTTTATTATCAATAATGAAGAAGTTCAGATTACAACCCAACGCCTGAGACAAGGACTCCTCTGCAACCAAAGGATTCTGAGTTCCACTACTCCAAAGACTTCTGTATAAACTCCACCAGCATAACTTTGCTCTCCAAGTATATGTAACTCACACCCTCCCCAAGGCCTGTATTTATATGGAGGAAATAAGGTGGTTTCGAAGGTTGAGGAGGTTGAGACAGTTAAGGTGATTAAGATAACAATGCTTAACTAATCTCAGATCAGTGCGTGTTTTTATGTTTAACTATTCAGGGACATATTCACGGGTATGTAGAAGGACAACCCATGAATGATTCGTGACTTTTTATAAGGACAACCCGCGAATGAATCGATTCACGACTTGCTATAAGGGACACTCGCGAATGACTCGCGAGTTGCATAGAAGGAAAGTCACGAATACAACTCAACATAGTAAAATGGAAAAGTAACCAGCTGGATGGAGGAAGAATGTATTGTGCAATAAGCCAATCTATAGTGTTTTGGGAAAACCTCTATCCATATATGTCCTTTTGTGTGCCAACATGAGGGATGTCGGCACTCAGACGAAGAGGTGCCATTCAAGTGGATAACACTTTGAAGAGGCCAAAAACTTCATACTTGTGTTTCAGGAAGTAAACCCAACAAAAATTGGAAAAGTCATCTATGAATGTCAATGCATATTTGGCCTGACTCATTGACATATGAGGAAATGGGCTAGCAACATCACTATGGATCAACTCAAGAGGTGCAGAGGTTCTCTCATGGCTAGCTCTCTCAAATTGATGCTCTAGGTGTTTTCCTAGGAGGAAACCTTGACAGACTCCTTTCAAAAATTTAATCTTTGGTAACCCTATGACCATTTCTTTTTCACTGAGATTAGAAAGATACTTGTAATTTAGGTGGCCAAAGCTTTCATGCCAAAGCTTGCTTGCCTCATTAGCATGAATCAGAAGAGAAAAGGGGTTTGAGTAGGGTAGGAAGTGTGAGAACATGTATACCTTCAAAGTGTGATTTGCAATTCCTTTTGCAATGACTTTACCACTTGAGATCTTATTACGGAGAGAAATTCCTATGGCTTGGGGTACCACAACAGACAGCTAGAATCCATAAATCAATCTTTCCCACTATGCAATAGAAATAAAATGTCTAACACTAAAGGATCGAACCTCGTACCTTATTCTGGACGGTTGAAGTAGATCCCCGTTGAGATTTCCAATCTTCAGCTTGAATTGATATAATACTTCCTCAACAATAAGTAAACAATACAAGCATACTATATATCATGGTGTTAGATCTATTCTAGCATATATAATCAATAATGTATAAGCATTTGACATGTTCCAATGGATACAATATTCATTCAAATACACATCACTGGACAGGAAAAGATATTTATATTAATATGAATCAGAGATTACAAGTGACAACCTCTGACGGCACGTCTGTGAACTGGCGAAACTGAATCCCCCACTTGGGCCTCCACCACCTCAATCCTCCATGACTCAGATAGCAAGCTCACTAGTAAAAGGCAAGCTTGGGAAGAACACAACAGTGCTCCAAGGGACAAAGGGATGCAGACTCAAGCATAAGTTCTGGCAACAATGGACTATAGTTTCATTACTCTCAATTCTCTCATATGCTTTCAATGTCTCAAGGGGTTCCTTATATAGCTTTTCAAAGGGATACTGAAAGGTCGAATCCATGCGATCTCAAGGCATATGGAAGGCTAGGAGTCATATGAGTCGGATCCAAGTCAAGGAAAACTCCAAAAGGATTTGGATTATGTACACATCCCGATGTACGTGACTATAGGGGTTATATCCACATATATACGCAGTTATCTGGGTCAAAGCCGTGTATATCACTTTTCTTATGTTTTTAGGGATGATCAAGGACACATAAAAAGACAAAAAGTAGTCCATAGGGGATAATGAGTCTGCAGCGGGACAGGGGAAGGACATACAATGTGTGATTCACCTAGTGTGGTGAAACCTGCTATAACAGATCTCAGTGATCTCAACTTCATCAGGGGAGAATATGACCTTCTTTGGAGACCCTATGTGGGTCATATGATACACTAATAAGAGGTTAGAGTCAAGACCTAGAACATACAACACATTGCTGAAATTACCATGGTCAAGATCAATCCTCCCTTTGCCCAAAATTTCAGTGAGAGAGTCATCTGCCAGCAACCAATGCATGAACTCTTTCTCTGTCTTCTGAATTTGATCCTCCTTCCCTCTTCTTTGAGCTGTATGGAAGGGATATGCCATTCTTCTCCAGGAGTTGGGTCAGCATGTCTATTTGCTTCTTCATGTAGGAGCTCTCAGAATGATTGCCCTTACTGCAGTATGCGCACTTGCTCATTTCTCCTTTGTTATTCTTCTTCTGGTAGTTCTTCTTGGAACCTTGAGGCTCCTCTAGAGACTTTTTCTTGTCTCTCTTTTTCTCAGGTGGATTTTTATCTTTCTTATTTCTTTTTGAATCCACTCTCAAATATCTAGCAACCAGATCTTGGTATTTGGATGGTTTGATGGTGCCCATCATCACTAATTTATCTTGTTCTTGTGTGAGAGATTCCATGAAATCTGCAAGGCTAGGCATCTTCCAGGATCGAGCTGTCAAATTTGTGGCATAGAAGGTAAAAAAAACACTAAATAGTTAGGGCCAAGCTTCGAGAGTATGGCCAAGACCAGCTGATCATCCTTCTTTTTGATCCCACATTGTTTTAGCTACAAAACAAGTGCTTTGAACTTGGAAAAATAGAGTTGCAGGGATTCAAAGCTATTGGGACTCAGGGAGATCAATTCATTTTAAATTTGATGTCCCCTCATCTCATTTTTCTATCCAAAAATATCAAGAATATTCTCCCATACTTCATTCAGTGATTTCAATCCATCAATATGGAAAAGGAGGTCTCTGGATATACTCAGACACAGGAGACCATAGGCCTCATCCCTCCTGTTGTGCCATTTTATCTTCTCTGCAGGTGCATTGGGCTCTGATTCTATTGCCATAGTCACTATGTAGAGGCATTTTTCTCTCAACAGTATCTCCATATCTGCTTTCCATTCAAAGAAATTAAGTGGAGTCAAGACGATCTTCTGAGATTGATCCATAGCTCAAAAATTGTCCCGTCAGTCAGCAGAATGCTCCCAGTCAATGATGTCGAACTTGCAAAACAAATTGGAAGGAGAGAAATCGATCTACAAAGGCTCTGATACCATGTGGAAATTGAAACGATGTGTTAGAACAATTACACTCACAACAACTGCCAATTACACATGTAAATTACTCACAAAGGAGACTAAATAATGGAGCAGAACACTAATCTGTATTGAATAAGTGTACAATAGCCAACCTATGAAGTCATAGGCTGCCACAATAAATAATTACATGAGGGATTCAAATGCATGAATATTCCATTCGAATCTAGTCAAAATCAGGCTTACTAAATCTAAGCAAATCCCCCATAGGTGCATAAAGCAGTTTCCAAAACTGTCTAGGGTCTCACGAATTGGAAAAATAAATTAGGAAAGATAATAGTGGATGGAAGGACAACTCATACATGATTTTCATAGGAGAAAAGAGTGGAGGATGTGGAAGACAAAAAACAAGTTAACTTCACCTAGTCAAACTTTCCCAATTGCCTTAAAACACTGAAAAAGCAGGCAATAAAGTAGAAAAAGCAGACATGTGGTAGGGAGGCTAGGAATAAAGCAGATTTGATTCCAGGAGGTTTCCCAAGTGCTCCATGACTCAAAATTAGCAATTTTGACCACTATGGATGTGTAGATGATAACTTGCATAAGGTGAAATATGGAAACTAGGCAAATAAGACAAAAATGGATTAATTAATGTCTAAGGTAGCTAACTATGGGTTGATTATTCTAACACTTTACTCCTGTCCATTACCGTTGTTTCGGATGGCAAATTTCAAGCACCCCAAAGAAAGCCCATATATTTGTCAATTCCATGGGATTTTGTTTTAAATGATTTGCTTTCTTTCAATATCGAGATTGTGTTTGAAATTTGATCAGAAGCCTAGTCCTTTGCTTCACCGATACACGATCCTATAAGTTTTTCATTCACCAATGGTTTGTTCTGATTTTTTGCCGATGTTTTCTATTACTGTGAAACTATTAGTCAGTTTGTCTCCCACTGTTGCGGCTATGCAGGGAACTATCCAGACGATGCTTTAGTGGTTCTGATCTTCGGTCACTGACGTTATGCTACCCACCATTGCGGTTGTTTACTAGATTTCTGTCCGATCCTTAGCATTTTTTTTCCCAACTGCTGATAGGGGTTTTCCCACTTTTTGGTGTGTTTTTGCACTATTTTATGGAATGGTGGATTTTTCTCATGGGTGCTGGTCGATTTGGAGTTTTTCTAAGACGAAGAGTGCAGCTCGGGTTTTGGTTTCTTGAGGAGTATCTGTTACATTGTCCTGGTTCATGTTTTTGTCGGAGGGTTTCGAATTAGCTCAAAAGTGGCTTGAATTAAGATGAAGAGTATATTCTATCAGGGTTGTGATTTTAGTCGGGCAGTTGGTTTAGAGGATATTCAGACCCAGCTTGCAGGATTTTTTCATTTGCGTCATCATGTTTTATTTTCATGCATTAATATTGTTTAATAGTTCATTGTACAAGATGTATGTTTTAATACAGTTTGTATTACTTTGTCAAACATTAAGTGATCTAAGAACTAGTTATTCATGACAGGGTGATTGTTGCTGTAGAGAAAATATGTCTAGAAGATGAAGCATAAGAAAGAAGGAAACAAGAAAGAGAAGAAGGAAGTAAGGGTCTGAGATCTCAAACAGATCGGTAACAGCAGAGGCCTAGGCCTGGGAGAAGTTAATCAGTTACCAAGCTGGTCCCTTTTTATAAAGCGCTCTTAAAACCTTAATTTGAAATGTAATGTATTGCATAAATAATGAGCGCTCACAAAAAGACAAAATTGTGGGATTGAACGGTTGGGGGAAGCCCAAAGGTGATTTGGGGGGTGGAAAACCAAAGGTTTTGTTTTTTTGTATAAGTATAGGAGAGGTAGATGTAGTAAGGGACTTTTTCCCAGATAGATTTGTGAGAGTATGATGTAAGAAGAACTATTTCCTTTTGCATAAAGAAATTACAAGTTTCCTGTTGGAGAAAGCTTTGTGGAACGTTTGAAATGATGTGCAATGGATTTGTTGAATGTGAACTATTTCATTTTCAGCTGTTACCCACTAACTGTGAGATCGTTCTAACTCTTTGAACCTATGTTCTTGTTATGAATGCGCTCTAGTTTATTCTATGAAATTTCCACTATGAGTAATGAATGTTGTTCATAAACAATTAGCTATTTGGTTGTTCATATATTTATAAATGTTCATGTGTTTTGAAAGGAGTAACAATTATCTGTGATTTTTCTTAATGCATGCGCAAAATACATTACTCATTGATAAATGATAATCTTGCTCCCTAGGGATAGGTTAAATAGTTAGTTTTAGTTTTTTCTTGTTGTGTGTGGTTTAGATGCGAGAGAGTTAAGATGAGAGGTAAGAACCTGCGCATCACATTGTGAATGCTCCTCATATTCTCTATCAATCTTCATTTTTAGATAGGAACTTCCATCTCATACTTAAATACAAAAAACTAAAAACATACACGATGGACCGGGCCATAACCAGTAAAACCCTTTATTTTTGTTACTTGACCTACGGTAGTCGGACAGTAAACCGGACGGATTACCCATACCAAACATTTACGGGCTAGTTGGGAACGTTTACTAGGGAGAATCCCTAACTGTTGTTACCTGCAATTTTCCAGGCCTCAACAATTTTTGGCACTAGAAGGAGGGAAAAAAGTGCATGGCTGGCCAAGGAAACTTATTTTCTCAAGATTATTCCATCGATGATAGTTCTAAAAGTAGTTTGTTTTCCAATCCAATTCCGGAAGACAAGGGTAAAGAGCATTTGTATTCTGTCAATAATGAAGTAGTTAATGATATGAGAATTCATACTAGGGAATATGTGAAGAATATTAGAGGATTACCAATTATTCATGTCTCACCCAGAATAGAATATAAGAATAAAGACCGTCCTATATTGGAAGATGCAATGTTGGTTGGAGATTTTGAAGAACTAGTAGAAACAACCTTACAAGAAGTTGTTCAGCCTTTGAATCAAGTGGGCCTAGATACACCTTACCATTCACCTATTCATACCCCTATTCACTCACCACCTCATTCTCCACCCAGACTCATGGAAAACGTGAATGCAAATTAGCCACCCAACCCACCGAATCCACCACCTACTTGGAGGGCTAGGTCACCTTTAAACTTAGCACCCCCTTTACATGACTTACCTTAGGCTTTTGAGAAAATGCTGCCTAAGTTTGACCCAAGTGAAAAGATTTTGGTAGACGATCATTTGCAAAGATTTTACTTGGCTATAGAAGGAATAAGGGCTGGAGAACATGAAGATGTAGTCTGCATATTGTTTCTGCATACCTTGAAAGGAGCAACAGCCTCATGGCATTTTGCTCCGCCTGCAATCTCAATCACTGACTGGGATACATTTGAAAGAATATTTAGAAGTAAGTATGTAGTCCAAAAAACTCATGCAACATTAATGAAAGGGTTGTGCGCTTTAAAGAAAGAAAGAAAAGAAAAAGTGTATAGTTTCACCCAAAGGTTTCCTACTTATCTTAAGATTTTTTTTGCAACTGATAAACCATCTGATAAGGTTTTGATTAAATACTATACTTCAGGTTTAGGGCCTGAATTGGCCATGTTTTCCAAGATGCAATTTAAACCTACGTTTTCAGAAACTTATGAAGATGCCGAGAGAGTAGAAGCTGAAACAGAGAGCATAGAAGATTATCCTGAGCAATCAACAGAAAAAACTTTTGGTAAGAAATCCTTATTACTGTATAATCCTAAGGAGGAGCAGTCACATGACTTTGAAGGAATGTAGAAAATGATACATAAACTATCTAACAGAATAATAGATTTGGAAAAGGTGCTGAAATTCAGTGTTGTGTTTAATCCCTTAAACAAGGACCTCCAAAAATTCCCTGTGAATTTAGTATCCCTGTCTGAAATGATAACCTTAGGTACTCGATGTAACCTAAAAATCTGCTTTAAAAATATATCAGCTATATTGGCATCCTTGTAAGTAGTCTTGATAGGAATGAAATGTGTTGCTTTACTTAACTTGTCCACCACCACCATAATTGAATCATTCTGATTCTGATTTCTGGGCAATCCAGTAACAAAATCTAAGCTGATTACTTCCCATTTAACTAGGAATAGGCAAAGGTTGTAGTAAACCAGCTGGATGTTGGTGTTCGATTTTCACTTGTTGACAATCCAAACATCTAGCTATGTATTCAGCTACTTTAGATTTCATATTAGGCCAAACATATTCTTTTCTTAGCATGGTTACAGTCTTTTGGTAACCTGGATGTCCTGAGTAAGGTGTTTTATGAACTTCGTCTAGAATCAACAACTTGACCTTAGGCACATTAGGCACATACAGTTTGTCCTTAAACAATAAAAATCCATCTTTATTTAGACTATAACCTTTTATTAATATTTCTGTAGGTTCTTCTTTAGCTGTAACTTGTAATTTTTGATAAATTTCATCCTGTTTTACCCCTTCTGTAAGTTGTTCATTTAAATCAGAAACATAAGTGTTTATCGTTGCTGTAAAATTCAGCTTTGCGTTTCTGCTTAAAGCATCAACCACCTTATTTTCTTTTCCTTTTATGTGTTGGATTTCAAAATCGTATTCACTCAAGAAGGCTAACCACCTTGCTTGTCTTGCATTTAAGTTGGGTTGATCTAAAAGGTATTTCAGACCTTTATTATCAGTCATTAAAATAAACTTTCTGCCTATTAAGTGGTGTCGCCACATTTTTAAGGTATGTATAACAACAACAAGTTCTAAGTCATAAGTTGCATAATTCTTTTCATGGATCTTTAACTTCCTGGACTCATAGGCAATGACATGCCCATCTTGAGTCAACAGACCGCCTAAACCATCATTACAGGCATCTGTGCATACCACGAAATCCTTATTAGGATCTGATATCCTTATAATAGGCGCACTTGTTAATAAGGTTTTTAATTTCTTAAAACTTTCTTCACATTTTAAGTTCTAATCGAATTTCTTGCCTTTCTTTTGCAAGGAGGTGATCAGATTAGCTATTTTTGGAAAGCCTTCAATAAATCTCTGGTAATAATCGGTAATTCCCATAAATGACCTAACATTTGTTACGTCCTTTGGAACTGGCCAATCTTCGATTGCGTGAATCTTTTTGGGATCGACTGAAATCCCTTCTTTAGTCACTACGTGACCTAAGTACTGGATTTCATCTCTAAATAAATCACACTTGCTGAACGTCGCAAAAACTGTTGCTCTTGCAGCTCTTGTAAAACTATCCGTAAGTGTTCCTTATGTTCGGCTTCATTTTTAGAATAAATTAATATGTCATTGATAAACACGACAACAAATTTATCTAAGTATTTATGCATTATATTATTCATTAGGCACATAAAGACAAATGGGGCGTTGGTAAGCCCAAATGGCATTACGACAAATTCGTAATGTCCATACCTTGTTCTGAAGGTTGTCTTGAAAATGTCCTCATCTTTAATTCTTACCCGATGATATCCTGATCTCAGGTCTATTTTTGAGAACACTGTAGCTCCATGTAGCTGATCAAACAGATCATCTATGCGGGGCAACGGATATATGTTTTTAATAGTCATCTTATTTAGTTGACGGTAATCTATGCATAGTCGCATAGTTTCGTCTTTTTTTTGACAAAGATGACCGGTGCTCCCCAAGGGGACACACTAGGTCGAATGTACTTCCTATCTATTAATTCTTTTAACTCTGATTTTAATTTATTAAGTTCTAAAATATTCATACGATACGAGGCCTTTGAGCTAGGTACCGCACCTGGCACCAGCTCAATAGTGAAATCCAGTTCCCTCCTAGGAGGTAATCCTAGAATTTCCTCTGGAAAAACATCAATAAACTCATTTAGAACATGAATATCTTCTATTTTTATCTTATCTTTTTCAGACCTACTTTCCTCATCTGTAATGGTTACAAAATAGGCTTTACACCCTTTCCTGACTGCTCTTTTAAGTTGTAAAGCAGAAATCTTCCTGATTACAGTTCTCCTAGGAACACCTTTAACCTTTACTGGTTGTTCATTATTATTTACGCATGTAAAGGTTTTATCATAGCAGTTTAAAACTACCTTATGCTGCTATAACCAATCCATACCAATCAGTAAATCATACGAGCCAAGTGGCAAAACATTAATCTTGACTGTAGTTTTAAAATCATCCATAATTAAAGCACATTCTTTCACATAACAGGTTACTTTCCTTTTTTCCCCAGTGGCTAATTGAACTAACCAGGAACTATTAAACTTTTCAACCGACAATTTACACTTTTCCACTATCTGTGGTGCAATATAGCTAAGGCTAGCCCCTGGATCAATTAAAATGGTTATAGGGGTTTGATTAACCATACCTTCTACTTCCACCATGGAAGTCTAATAATCAGCTTGGCGGTTCTCCAACACTGCATTTATTCTGGGCATAGTCCTTGCAAGTTCTCCAACAGTCATTTCATCTTGCACAGTGTGAATATTACTGTTTGACTTTTTCTGATTTGGGCAGACCGAGGCATAGTGCGGGCCATTACATTCCCAGCACTTAACAGGCTCCTTTCGTTTAAAATTCTTAGTGAAATTCCCATGATTGTTTGCAGCTTCCTTGCCTTTAAAGTTACTGGAATTATTAGAATTATTGGAAGCACCATTTCTATTTCCCTGGAAGTTCTTACTATTAGAATGATTTCTGTTCTTATTATTCTTGAAATTCTTCTGGGGTACAAATTCCTTTTTCTTGAACTTAGGCTGATTACTGTTCTTTTTAGCCTTCCAGTTGGCTATACTTTTTTTCTTCTTGTTCTATTCAAAACAGAAATTATCCTTCTGCATGGCTTCCTCCAGAGTCTTGGGGTTATCATACTCGATTCTATCCTTTATGTGATATGTCAAACAGCTGAGAAACCACTGCACTTTAGGTTTCTCATCGACTAAATAAGGTACATACCTCAACAAGCTTAACAATTTACTATTTAAATCCTTCATAGTCATGGATCCTAACTTTAATTCGTAAAATTCTTTAGCTCTTTCTTCATAATATTGTTCGAACAAAAATTTCTTCTTGAAGTACCTTTTGAAGGTACTCCAATTAACTTCTTTTTCCTTGATTCCCTTGACTCTTTTCAAATCTTGCCACCATATGTCTGCTTTTCCAGAGAGATTATAGATTGCCATTCTTGCCTTCAGCTGATTTGAATAGTTGTATATCTGAAAATACTTATCTCGGATAACCAGGACTCTACTTCCTCCCCTTTTTTAGTCTCCCCATTGAATCTTGGGGGCTTTATTTTTTTAAACTCCCTAGAGATCTCTTCATATGGTCTATACTTCTTCTTTCTGTCATACAAATTAGCCTCACTACTATCACTAGTAGTGTAGTAGCTTTGTTGTTCCCTGAACCCTTTAGATGATGAACTACTTTCAGCTTTAGCCAGTTTCATCTTTTTAGATCCTTTTTGATGGCTAGCTTCCTTAGATTCGGATCTTTTGCTCCTCCCTTCAGTCTGAAAATTTTCCATCAAAATTTGGTTCAACTCTTCTTGAGTTTTCAAAATCCTTTCATTGTCCTTCTTGACTGATTCCATTTCAGTCTTCAAATCCTTTATAGTCTGCATCAGCTCTGAAGAGTGAGCAGTTACCTCTTCTAACATAGGTTCTCTAGACATTTTTCTTGTCTCGGTGTTTGGAGAATCCTCCTCAGCATATTCTCCTAGCTTCTCCATACTTGCCTGTTAAATTCAGAAAAATAAATTTTTTGTTCTTTACATAAAACAGAATATAGGTTAGTACATTATTTTACTATTCTATGGAAACTAGTTGGGCCGCATCAAGGCCTAGTATTTTAACCATGCTCTGATACCACTTGTCAAAACCCCAAAATTTCCGAAAAAATTTAAAATTTTTTAAAAGCATATATTTTCATTAAATGCAGTCATTAACTATTTGATTAGTTTTATGTTACTAGAATTATAAATGAATGATATTTTGATTATGCTTATCTTTAATGAATAGTTTCTTTTCAGTTACTGATTTGTTTTCTGTTTGCGACCACAAGGTAGAACTGTCATGAAAAACTGGGCTTACTTAGCTTCCGAGCTAACGCAGAAGTTTTCCTTCTCTTACAGATATACAGGTAAGATGCTCGGGTGCTGCTAAAATAATTTTCTAAAGTATTCAAATAAATATTTGCTGTACCAAAATTAATTCAGTAGAAGAATAGACATACTAGTCAGATTTCTTGAGCTTATAAAGATAAAGCTTTGGTTATGATTCTTTTTAAGATTTTACTGTTAGAGAAATGAATTCTACTAGTAAAGATGACAACTATTTTTCCTTCATGAAAGCAGGATTTACTATCCCTATGGAGTACTGAACCGTTTGATGTTTCTACTAAAATGCAAGTGTATATGTAATAAATATTTCTTATTTAGCACTGTAAGTATGGCAGGGTCACAATGTCAAACATCTAAATTTTAATTGTTTATAATTACGGGATCACGCCATGAATGAAGTTACAAGTGCAAGTGTAACATGATAAGGAGGTCTAAGTACCCAACCTATATTTTTCTTAATTCAAGAATTAAAAGGTTTACTACTTAAATATAAGTCACTTTTAAACTCTTCCTTTAGTATTTAAAGACCTGTATAGTTTGGGAAACTATTTCTATCCCAAGGTCAATAATCAGATAGTAAACTTATAGATCATTTCCAGATCTATCCTACTCAAATACCACTTTAAGATTTTCAAAAACTATACTATCAAGCAAAGGAATTTCATATACAAAAGCTAATTATTTTATGATGACTCTATAATACCTTTCATAACCTTTGAGCTTGAAATTGTCAAAAGATTATTTGTCATAAATGATTCTATAATTAGAATAGGATTGTTATTTTAAATGCAAGGAATTATCACAAAGGTCAAGAGTAAAACTATATCCATGATCAATGATCACTCCAATTGTTTATTATAATTCTATAATATTTATACTATTATCCCTTTACGTTCATTTGTGAACTAAGGAAATATATAATATAGAAAAATAGGTTTATATATAAGCCACGCCATGGTGACTTATTATTTCCCTTTGCTCGTACATCTTATTAACAATTATCATAATCCTCCAAACATATATGTGTTACACCATACAACAAACATACTCTACGTTAAAATGTTTCTCCAAATATCATTTTAAGGTTCACATGATTGATTTTATATGCAGGTGGTTAACTATGGTGCGTCGAACCTTGTAGAACCTCCACGATATGATTTAAGTTCCAAAATCATTGAAGATCTTTGTTCGTGGAACTATGATGTTCCTACCCACTGCATGTTAAATATTAAAGGGATTATGTGGGCTATTTCCAGCCATGCACTGGCATGTTAAAAGGTTTGACTCAAACCCTAAACTGTCATTCCTCTGCTGCCTACGGGCCTCCGGCCGCTCTGCAAAACCTCCTGGTCCGTTCCACTGCTTGCACTGTCTGCTAGCAGTCCCTATGCTTGTTCAGTTTCTCGTGGGCTCACCTACTGCATTGTGAAGAATATTGTTGTGTCGAAAACCTTGCTGTTGAATGCTGAATAGTGTTTGATTTAGTTAGGGTTTCTACCTTGGCATCTATTGCCCGAACTTGTCACTGTGTAGGTTGTCGCCTTAGCTTAGTGCTGCGAATCATCCTCCATCGTGACAGGTTACCCATCACTCCTGTGGCTCCTTCTCTTCTGTGGTAAATGAAGGGTTTACCCTTCCTCCTGCTAGTGGTTGTCTTGCTGTTCTTCAGTGGCCGTATTTCTATTAGACTCTAGGGTATGTACAGAGTTTCCCTTCACTTTCTTTTCAAAGTATTAGCTTAACAATCAACATTTTAGTAGGGTTTTTAATATTAACCTTATTCTTCGTTACAGGGTTGGACTTCTCCTCTTGGTGTGGAAGGCGCGAGACTTCAACAGCTAGCTTCTCCCGGTAAGCCTGGTTTTATCCATGGCATTTTCCTCCTTGCTGGTCCTTTAGGGAAGTTATGGGTTTTTCCCTCGTGGGTTGGAACCCTTGGTTCAGTTTCATGCACCAAAACGTTGTTTAAGGAGTTTTTATCTCTTCGTTTATCAAGGGATCTTTGGCTATAGCCGAGACTGAAGTTTTGGTTCTTCACTTGCTTTCTGTGTGATGTGTACATGTATATTATTGTTTATACAGGCTGTAAAAGCCTTATTTTGAATATGACATTTATCGCCGTGAAGTATAAGGGAGATAAAACTCCTTCCTTTTGATGAACCTCAATGCTTACTTTTAAATTTTGACAGGGTTTACCCTGAACTTGGAAATATAAGCTAACTATACAGTTTTCGTAATTTATATATTTTGTTTACTGTACAGTTTTTGAAACAATCAATTTTTACTTGCGTTTTGAAAGAAAAATATATAGAATATCTAAGCTCATCCTTATGAGCCTTTCTGAGTTCGAATACCTCTGATTCTTGTAATTTGATATATGCCTCATCTACTATCTGTAAATTATTTATGGCATTAATAGGTAGAGCTTTTCCTGTACATTAATAGTATATATATTGTTATACTTTTCGAATTATAAGTCTTAATGTTTAATGACATTCTTTATGTAACTGACAGTGTAACCTTGAGTACATGTTTTATATTAAAAATTCTGTTAATGATAAAAAGATAAGACATTACTGTGATTTCCAAATAACATAAATTTTTTATACAGTAATTAATAGGATATTAATTATCACTGATTATAATAATATTGTTATTCTTCCTGTAATACTTATTACTTTTGTTACTAGTTATGCTTAGGTTCTTCCTAAGCAGAGCTAGTAAGGGGTCTATTCCATCCCTTGTTCCTGTGGCATGTTATATATAGGAGAAACCGGGCGATCCTTAGAGACTAGATTCAAAGAACACAGCGCAGACCTCAGACACGATAGACATAAGAAATCCACCCTCGCAGAGCATGCGCACCTTACTAAACACCACATTTGTCTTGAAGATGCAAAATTCATCGCCAGAGAGGACAACCTAACCAAAAGGAAAATAAGAGAGAAGATTGAGATCAACCTCAATGAGAACTGCCTTAACCGAGACGATGGTGCTAGAATCCGTGATTCCTGGAAACCTCTCCTTTGTTCCTTACAAACCAATAAACGTCTTCAAACCAATACTTAAGTTTCGGTTTCCTGCCTCACCTTTCCCCTTAGCCCGCCTTGGACCTTTGAAACCCTCTCAAAAATCTTATTTTCTTAGGTCTTTCCTTTCTTTCTTTTTGCTCCTTTTTATTTTAAATCCTTGGCCTTCTTCTAACTTGTCCACCACTCCTCCTTCTAAGTCAATTCTAAATGTCCTAGTTTTTAGGTTTAGGATAAAATAGAAAATAATAATAATTTCAAATATTTAGATTTTTAATAAAAATTTTAAAACATTTCAAAACTTTTAATAAATACAATCAACAAAGTTAAATAATTAATTAAAAAATTATTATTAAAACTTTTAAATACTTCTAAATGAAATAAAAATAACAAGTCTAATTGATTACTTTTAAAATACTTATATTTAAATACTTTTTAAAAAACTTTTAAGATAAAACTTTTTTACAAAACTTAAAAATTTAAAATTAAAATTTTTAAATAACTTACCATAGGAAGAAAAATTTTTAGATAAACAATGTTTTAGCGCCTTTTGTTTTTAATTTTATTTTCTCCTTTTAATAATTTATCCTTCCCATTAATATCTTTTAAAAAAATTTCTGTTAAAAACCCTAATTTTTTCACATTTTAGTGTAAAATTAAAATTTTTAAACAAAATTAAAATTTTTTAAACCAACCTGTCTAAAAAACTTTCTCACCTAAAACTTTCTGATCCATATTTAACTGTTCAGGCATCTTACACATTTCCTCACGCTTCTAATTGTCTCCTGATGATGATCCCAGAGTAGGGATCGAAACGTCGAGATATCTAATTTCCGAACGTAGCTCCTCTTCATTCAATTTGCTACTGCGTAAATGACCGTCTTCAAAAAAGTAATAGTAGTTTATTCTCAGTTTATAAAATAATCTGTTGTTAAAGTATTCTCAAAACTTACTGTTAATTACACGGTACTTCTGCAAATATGAGGGTTTTCTAGTTATGTTTTATATAATATAGTTAAGCTCGAAGTCGAGCCTTCTGTCACCCTATTATTTGCTTACTGTTGATTAAAGTTACTGTCAAGGGTTCTATACTGGATTTATACCCCGACTTACTAGTTATTAACAAAATGTAAGTTTTAACACATAGTTTATACCCTTCAATTTATATAGGGTCTTTATATTCTCATTTTATTTTAATAATGTTCTTAAGTACTGTTTATTTACCTTGTAGTACATAAAGTATAAATAGTTCAAGTTTGCAATCAATGTAATAAGAACATTACCTTAAGTGTAACAATAATAATACTCCTATATTGTATGTAATAGAAGTTTATTGCTATTAATACAATAAAGATATTATCTCTCCTGTGAGTACCAATGTTTTCCATGGTTAATATTTAGTTTATTCTATAGCATTCTGTTATTTAGTTCTCATGCCAATTATGCTAAATACTAAATAAAGTTTTGTAAATACAATTTATCTATTTGGTTATGATATCTTTATATATACAAAAAGATTAAATAATACTCCTTAGGATCTATCTCATATAAATATATATAGAAATATTATTTACTATCTATAAAAAAAACATTAGGATAAAAGCTGTAATAACTGTTTGAGCTCAGTCAAATAAAAGGTAGAAGAAACAATGATATGACTACAACACTAAACATACATAAAATTTAGACCAAATTAGTTCAACAGTAGGATTTAATTATGATTTAACCATTTCTACTTTCAGTTTATTATTAAACATATAATATAATTACTGAAAATATAATACTGTACAAGGGAATAATTTTATCTTTGAGACATGCTACTGTCAGTAAAACAAATATTTCTTCTAATGATAAGTAAAGAAAACAATCTACTATTCTACAATCTCATCATACCATCTTTTATAATTTTTACCCATGTGCTGGAGTACGGTCTGGTAAACCCAGATGTGGAAAAACACAGTGGGTTCTTATTTTTCATCAATAGATTCTATTACTGATAAATTAAAAACTTTTATATCATTAAACCAGTTAAATATTCATATCATAAACTACAGACATATCATTCAACCATTCAAAGTTATTGAAAACAAAGACAGTTAGGTGACAGAACCTGTTTACATTTGAACAACAACAACAATGTGAGGCCGTTCCTCCCTACCAACTCCTGGAAAGCACTCAAAAAACGACTCCTCAGGACCCCCAAGCTTGATCTGGTCTCCCTGTCTAGAACTAGGTGCAACAATAGTTAGATACCAGTCTTCAAACTCAGTATTAATCCAGAACTTATCAGTAAGTTCTCCCAGCTAACAAGCTGTAATAACCAAGTTACTGCAGCATTCCTCTCAGAACAAATTCCTTACTATTTTTCCCTCTTTCCTCAATGAATTTCCTGAATATCATTCACCCGAATGAATTCTCTCTGGAAAATATCTAAGCCACCTCAGCTCTATTCATTGAGTACTTTTAAAATATTGCCTAGTTCTTTTTGGGTTAGTTGTCATTTAATGAGACACCTGCTCTGATCCCACTTTCTTGGGGGATCATGACCCCAAATATAGGGAAGTTGCCACCTGCAACTTAGGAAGTGTTTGAGGATGCTGCCACTTGTCTTTTTCCCTCCACCTAGATCCATCCACCAGTTTTACCAGTAACCTCTTTTTAACATCTCTCCCATGTTGTTGTCTCCACAATTGATTTATTAATAATAAAATATTCTGAATTACATTCCACTTCTGTTGACTCTGCTAAGTTATCAGTTCCTACTTAGCATTAAATTTAACATAATGTCTCAGGAATATAATTAAATAATTAACATTATTTTACAAAATTGGGGTATGTGACATACACACCCCCTTGAAATGTAACAGCATCCTCGATTTTACTTATTCTTCATCCTCTGCAACCTCCTGGAACAGATTCAGGTATGCCTCCCGCATCTTACTTTCCAGTTCCCAAGTAGCCTCTTCAGGACTAAGGTGCTTCCATTGCACCTTCACCTGTCCAATGGCACGGTTCCACAAAGTAATTTCCCTCCTCCCGAGGATATAGTCTGGTTCCACCAGAACTTCTCCTTCTAGTTCCACCTGTACAACATTCCAATCAATCACATGAGTAGCATCATGAACATACTTTTTCAGAACAAAAATATGAAAAATATTATGCACTTTCAAGTTAGGTGGTAATGCTAGCTAATATGCAACTTGACCAATTCTGGATAAAATTTCAAATGGACCACAGTAACGTGGTGCTAGTTTTGCACAACTCCCCAGTCTTAGGGATCTTTTCTTTGGTCTTACCTTTATAAACACATGCTCACCCACCTAGAACTCTTTGGGAGTTCTTTTCAAATATGCTTGGCTCTTTTGCTGATCCTATGCTACCTTCAAATTTTCCTGCACTTGTTTCACAATCTGTTCCATTTCCTTCAATAATTCAGGTCCTAACACCAATCTATCTACTGGATTATTCTAGGAGATATGAGTGTTACATTTACGCCCATACAAAATTTCAAATGGACTAAACTTAGCTGATGAGTGGTAGTTATTATTATATGCAAACTCTGCTAGATGCAAGTAGTCCTCCCACTTACCTAGCTGATCCTTAACAGACATTCTTAACAGATCTTCCAGCACCTGATTCACTCTTTCAGTCTGTCTATCTGCCTGAGGATGGAAAGAGGTGCTGAAATTCAGTGTTGTGTTTAATCCCTTAAACAAGGACCTCCAAAAATTACCTGTGAATTTAGGATCCCTGTTTGAAATGATAACCTTAGGTACTCCATGTAACCTAAAAATATGCTTTAAAAATATATCAGTTATATTGGAAGCTTTGTAAGTAGTCTTGATAGGAATGAAATGTGCTTCTTTACTTAACTTGTCCACCACCACCATAATTGAATCATTCTGATTCTGATTTCTGGGCAATCCAGTAACAAAATCTAAGCTGATTACTTCCCATTTCCAACTAGGAATAGAAAAAGGTTGCAGTAAACCAGCTGGATGTTGGTGTTCGGTTTTCACTTGTTGACAATCCAAACATCTAGCTATGTATTCAGCTACTTCAGATTTCATATTAAGCCAAACATATTCTTTTCTTAGCATGGTTACAGTCTTTTGGTAACCTGGATGTCCCAAGTAAGGTGTTTTATGAACTTCATCCAGAATCAGCAACTTGACGTTAGGCACATCAGGCACATACAGTTTGTCCTTAAACAATAAAAATCCATCTTTATTTAGACTATAACCTTTTATTAACCTTTCTGTAGGTTCTTCTTTAGCTGTAACTTGTAATTTTTGATAAATTTCATCCTGTTTTACCCCTTCTGTAAGTTGTTCATTTCAATTAGAAGCATAAGTGTTGATCGCTGCAGTAAAATTCAGCTTTTCGTTTTTGCTTAAAGGATCAGCCACCTTATTTTCTTTTCCTTTTATGTGTTGGATTTCAAAATCGTATTCACTCAAGAAGTCTAACCACCTTTCTTGTCTTGCATTTAAGTTGGGCTGATCTAAAAGGTATTTCAGACCTTTAATATTAGTCATTAAAATAAACTTTCTGCCTATTAAATGGTGTCACCACATTTTTAAGGCATGTATAACAACAGCAAGTTCTAAGTCACAAGTTGCATAATTATTTTCATGGATCTTCAACTTCTTGGACTCATAGGCAATGACATGCCCATCTTGAGTCAGCACACCGCCTAAACCATCATTACAAGCATCTGTGCATACCACGAAATACTTATTAGGATCTGCTATCCTTAGAATATGTGCACTTGTTAATAAGGTTTTTACTTTCTTAAAACTTTCTTCACATTTTAAGTTCCAATCGAATTTCTTGCCTTTCTTTTGCAAGGAGGTGATCAGATTAGCTATTTTTGAAAAGCCTTCAATAAATCTCTGGTAATAACCGGTAATTCCCATAAATGACCTAACATTTGTTACGTCCTTTGGAACTGGCCAATCTTCGATTGCCCGAATCATTTTGGGATCGACTGAAATCTCTTCTTTAGTCACTACGTGACCTAAGTACTGGATTTGATCTCTAAAGAAATCACACTTGCTGAACTTCGCAAAAAGTTGTTGCTCTCGTAGCTCTTGTAAAACTATTCGTAAGTGTTCCTTATGTTCCGCTTCATTTTTAGAATAAATTAAGATGTCATCGATAAACACGACAACAAATTTATCTAAGTATTTATGCATTATATTATTCGTTAGGCACATAAAGACAGCTGGGGATTTGGTAAGCCCAAATGGCATTATGACAAATTAGTAATGTCCATACCTTGTTCTGAAGGCTGTCTTGAAAATGTCCTCGTCTTTAATTCTTACCCGATGATATCCTAATCTCAGGTCTATTTTTGAGAACATCGTAGCTCCACGTAGCTGATCAAACAGATCATCTATGCGGGGCAACGGATATCTATTTTTAATAGTCATCTTATTTAGTTGACGGTAATCTATGCATAGTCTCATAGTTCCGTCTTTCTTTTTGACAAAGATGACCGGTGCTCCCCAAGGGGACACACTAGGTCGAATGTACTTCTTATCTATTAATTCTTTTAACTGTGATTTCAATTCATTAAGTTCTAAAATATTCATACGATACGGGGCCTTTGAGCTAGGTACCGCACCTGGAACCAGCTCAATAGTGAAATCCAGTTCCCTCCTAGGAGGTAATCCTGGAATTTCCTCTGGAAAAACATTAGTAAACTCATTTAGAACATGAATATCTTCTATTTTTTATCTTATCATTTTCAGACCTACTTGCCTCATTTGTAATGGTTACAGCATAGGCTTTACACCCTTTCCTGACTGCTCTTTTAAGTTGTAAAGCAGAAATATACCTGATTACACTTCTCCTAGGAACACCTTTAACCTTTACTGGTTGTTTATTATTATTTACACATGTAAAGGTTTTATCATAACAGTTTAAAACTACCTTATGCTGCTCTAACCAGTCCATACCAACCAGTAAATCATACGAGCCAAGTGGCAAAACATTAAGCTTGACTGTAGTTTTAAAATCATCCATAATTAAAGCACATTCTTTCACATAACAGGTTACTTTCCTTTTTTCCCCAGTGGCTAATTGAACTAACCAGAAACTATTAAACTTTTCAACCGAGAATTTACACTTTTCCACTATCTGTGGTGCAATATAGCTAAGGCTAGGCCCTGGATCAATTAAAATGGTTACAGGGGTTTGGTTAACCCTACCTTCTACTTCCACCATGGAAGTCTGATAATCAGATTGGCGGTTCTCCAACACTGCATTTATTCTAGGCATAGTCCTTGCAAGTTCTCCAATAGTCATTTAATCCTGCACAGTGTGAATATTGTTGTTTGACTTTTTTCGATTTGGGCATACCAAGACATAGTGCGGGCCATTACATTCCCAGCACTTAACAGGCTCCTTTCGTTCAAAATTCTTAGTGAAATTCCCATGATTGTTTGCAGCTTCCTTGCCTTTAAAGTTACTGGAATTATTAGAATTATTAGAAGCACCATTTCTATTTCCCTGGAAGTTCTTATTGTTAGAATGATTTTTGTTCTTATTATTCTTGAAATTATTCTGGGGTACAAATTCCTTTTTTTTGAACTCGGGCTAATTACTGTTCTTTTTAGCCTTCCAGTTGGCTATACCTTCTTTCTTCTTATTCTGTTCAAAACAAAAATTAGCCTTCCACATGGCTTCCTCCAGAGTCTTTGGGTTATCATACTCGATTCTGTCCTTGATGTGATATGCAAACAGCTAAGAAACTGATGTACTCTAGGTTTCTCATCGACTAAATAAGGTACATACCTCAACAAGCTAAAGAATTTACTGTTTAAATCCTTCATAGTCATGGATCCTAACTTTAATTCATAAAATTCTTTGGCTCTTTCTTCATAATATTGTTCAGACAGAAATTTCTTCTTGAAGTACCTTTTAAAGGTACTCCAATTAACTTCTTTTTTCTTGATTCCCTTGACTCTTTTCATATCTTGCCACCATATGTCTACTTTTCCAGAGAGATTATAGATTTACATTCTTGCCTTCAGTTGATTTGAATAGTTGTATATCTAAAAATACTTCCTCATCCCGGATAACCAGGACTCTGCTTCCTCCCTTTTTCAGTCTCTCCGTTGAATGTTGGGGGCTTTATTTTTTTAAACTCCCTGGAGATCTCTTCATATGGTTTGTACGTCTTCTTTCTGTCATACAACTCAGCCTCACTACTGTCACTAGTAGTGTAGTAGCTTTGTTGTTCCCTGAACCCTTCAGATGATGAACTGCTTTCAACTTTACCCAGTTTCATCTTTTTAGATCATTTCTGATGGCTAGCTTCCTCAGATTCGGATCTTTTGCTCCTCCCTTCAGTCTGAAAGTTTTCCATCAAAATTTGGTTCAACTCTTCTTGAGTTTTCAAAATCCTTTCATTGTTCTTCTTGACTGATTCCATTTCATTCTTCAAATCCTTTATAGTCTGCATCAGCTCTGAAGAGTGAGCATTTACCTCTTCTAACATAGGTTCTCTGGACATTTGTCTTGTCTCGGTGTTTGGAGACTCCTCCTCAACATATTCTCCTAGCTTCTCCATACCTGCCTGTTAAATTCAGAAAAAGAAATTTTATGTTCTTTACATAAAACAAAATATAGGTTAGTACATTATTTTACTGTTCTATGGAAACTAGTTGGGCTGCATCAAGGCCTAGTACTTGAACCGTGCTCTGATACCACTTGTCAAAAAACCAAAATTTCCGAAAAAATTTAAAAATTTTTAAAAGCATATATTTTCATTAAATGCAGTCATTAACTGTTTGATTAGTTTTATGTTACTAGAATTATAACAGAATGATCTTTTGATTATGTTATCTTTAAAGGATAGTTTCTTTTCAGTTACTGATTTGTTCTCTATTTGCGACCACAAGGTAGAACTATCATGAAAAACTAGGCTTACTTAGCTTCCGAGCTAACGCAGAAGTTTTCCTTCTCTTACAGATATACAGGTAAGATGCTTGGGTGCTGCTAAAATAAATTTCTAAAGTATTCAAATAAATATTTGCTATACCAAAATTAATTCAGTTGAAGAATAGACATACTAGTCAGATTGCTCGAGCTTATAAAGGTAAAGCTTTGGCTATGATTCCTTTTAAGTTTTTACTGTTAGAGAAATGAATTCTACTAGTAAAGATGACAGCTATTTTTCCTTCATGAAAGCGGGATTTACTATCCCTATGGAGTACTGAACCGTTTGATGTGTCTACTGAAATGCAAGTGTATATGTAATAAATATTTCTTATTTAGCACAGTAAGTATGGCAGGGTCACAATGTCAAAGATCTAAATTTTAATCATTTATAATTACAGGATCACACCATGAATGAAGTTACAAGTGCAAGTGTAACATGATAAGGAGGTCTAAGTACCCAACCTATATTTTTCTTAATTCAAGAATTAAAAGGTTTACTACTTAAATATAAGTCACTTTTAAAGTATTCCTTTAGTATTTAAAGACCTGTATAGTTTGGGAAACTATTTCTATCCCAAGGTCAATAATCAGATAGTAAACTTATAGATCATTTCCAGATCTATCCTACTCAAATACCACTTTAATATTTTCAAAAACTATACTATCAAGCAAAGGAATTTCATATACAAAAGCTAATTATTTTATGATGACTCTATAATACCTTTCATAACCTTTGAGCTTGAAATTGTCAAAAGATTATTTGTCATAAATGATTCTATAATTAGAATAGGATTGTTAGTTTAAATGCAAGGAATTATCACAAAGGTCAAGAGTAAAACTATATCCATGATCAATGATCACTCCAATTGTTTATTATAATTCTATAATCTTTATACTATTATCCCTTTACCTTCATTTGTGAACTAAGGCAATATATAATATAGAAAAATAGGTTTATATACAAGCCGCACCATGGTGACTTATTATTTCCCTTTGATCCTACATCTTATTAACAATTATTATAATCCTGCAAACATATATGTGTTAGACCATACAACAAACATACTCTACGTTAAAATGTTTCTCCAAATATCATTTTAAAGTTCACATGATTGATTTTATATGCAGGTGGTTGACTATGGTGCGTCGAACCTCCACGATAGGATTTAAGTTGCAAAATCATTGAAGCTCTTTCTTCGTGGAACTATGATGTCCCTACTGTTGCTAGGGTTTAACCCCTAGCTTGTACGAATGAGTACCTACTAAAGACAATGGATTCCTTAGTAGCAGTTCAATGATATATGAATTAAAAGCTATAACTGAAATCAAAAGCTAAATCTAAACAAGTTAATTAAGCAAAACAGTAAAGAGTAAATAGTAACTTTGTATTAATCTGACCTTCAATGTGAAGGTTGGTGAAGCCCTTTGCGGTGATCCGAGTCGGTGTCTCCGAGCTTCAAGATGCTTCTTCTCTTTCTCCAATGGTGGAAATGGGCCAAAAGGGGCTCTCACGGTGAAAGTAGCTTCAATGGTGAGCTATGGTTTCACGAGCAATTTTGGTAGAGGCAGGATACTTGTGATTGTGGATCTTGTGAGGATCTTGTGGGGATATGGACCCTTGATGATAGATGTGAAATAATGGGTCTCCGTCACTTATTTATAGTTTTGGAAACCGGTTTAGGGTTAGGGTTTCAGCTGTTTAGGGTTTTTTCCTCCTTTTCCTCATTATTTTATATTTTTTCTTCCTTTTTGGAGAAATTTTGGATATTTTTGGAGGAAAAGAGGGTTTTATGGCCTTTTGGAGGCATTTTAAGCCTTTTGGAGGCTTTTTAGATGGTTTTATGGTAGTAAAATGGACAAATGAGCCATGTAATGGGGTAGATGAGGTAGTGAACCCTTTTTGGGTGTTAACAGATTGCCCCCTGATGTGCGAGGGCAGGAGCTCATCGTATGGCCGATGGACATCATAAGTCATGCATGGTTTTCCTGGGGTGTGGAGAAGAGAAGGAACCAACTGAATCCCGGAACAACGATCTCGAACCACCTGTAAGGACTGAAAAGTACATAACCTCAATAATGGATGAGGAATCATCTGATCGACGAGGCGAGCATTCCCATGCTCGTATCAAGATACATAAAAATAACTGTGAGGCCCGAAAAGAGGGACCTGTAGGATATATAGAAAACCACTGTGTATATCATAAGGGTCCAGAAGGGACATAAATCTGGAACATACTGCTGGGCTGACCATGTCTGAGCTGAATAATTGATGCATTGGAATGGCAGCAGTGCTACTGAATGTGGTACCAAAGGAACTGATGCCCTGCTGGATTAGAGTGACAAGGGTCACACTCGCAATGGTACACTGATCTGGAACTGAACTGGGTACTCGAGGAAGCATGGAACTGGATGGCTTCCGAATACAATCACCAACGTAGCCCGAACATCCACGGGAACATATGACTGGGCGTTTCGAAGTGACTCACCAATGTGCTAGAGTCGGGGGAAGTCCAGGGTCTTCGACAAATAATGGAATCGATGTAAATCCTGCGCGATTCTCAACAATGCGATCAAGGTGCTGAAGTCGAGCATGTGAGAAACAACCATTCGGAGAGGCAATGATGACTCCTCTCAAAATGGTCCGGAGGCACTCACCACAAATGGTGATGGGTCCAAGACGCAGGGACCTCTAGGTCTATCCTCCGGAATAGAGGGGCTGTCGTCGATAGAGGGAGAGCTGCAACTATCAAGGAAATGATGTTTCCTTGACAGGAGTGCGAGGTGCAAAACCGAAATGTGATAGTACTGGTGGCAGGGGTGATAAACTGGTGGGAATAACTAGGCAAGTAGAGTAGGTGGACTCAAACTTCCTTTGTTCAGAGTATGATGGCGGGGATGATCGGGCAGCATATGAAACTAACTGGTGGTAAAGGGATCATAGCTGTATAGGATCTGAGGGTGACTGGGCTGAGGGAGACTCAAGCTGTGGTAAAATGGCAGGAGACTGCAGAATACTCTGAACAAAGGCGACCTGATTGGGGGTGCTGCCGAGAGGATCGATCATAGTGCCAAGAGGCGCGGGGGGACTTCTTCATGGGTTAGGGAACTAGAAGAAGTGTGGATATAAAATGGTACTGTCATGTGGATTTTATGAGCCCAGGACAGTGCATGCTCGTGGTTGCTTTCAATTTTAAGGAGTCTGAAAGCAAATAAGAAGACTCTGAATAAATGGAATGGTACTGTCGTGTGGATTTTACGAGCCCAAGACAGTACATGCTTGTGGTTGCTTTCAATTTTAAGGAGTCTGAAAGCAAATAAGAAGACTCTGAATAAATGGAATGGTACTGTCGTGTGGATTTTACGAGCCCAGGACAGTACATGCTCGTGGTTGCTTTCAATTTTAAGGAGTCTGAAAGCAAATAAGAAGACTCTGAATTAATGGCCAGGCAAGGAGGAAGTGTTCAATCAAGGAACATTTATGATGACTAGTACTGAGGGTGGGGGGGAACACTGGTGGGCCTCCTTGCGGGGTGAATGAATGGTGGCAAAATAACGAAACATTTGCAGTATGACAGGAGTGGATGGCTCATGTAAAAAGTGTGGAACAATGTGATGACGGCCGATGTGGCACGCAAATCGAGGCAACAAAGTGTCAGATCACAATGTTGAAACGGTTCCAAGTGAGAGTGAGAAATGATCTCAAGCATTATCACGAGCGCAGAAAAATGAATCCAGCGATATCAACAGTGTGAAAAACGGAGAACGGCCGAAGTGGCACACAAACCAAAGTGACAAGGTGTCGAGGCACAATGTTGAAATTGTGCCAAGTGAGAGCGAGAAATGATCTCAAGCATCATCACGAGCTCGGAAAAATGAATCCGGCGATATAAAAAGTGTTAAAAATGGAGAGCGGCCGAAGTGGCGCGCAAACCGAGGCGACGAGTGGTGTCTGGACACAATGTTGAAATTGTACCAAGTGAGAGCGAGAAATGATCTCAAGCATCATCACGAGCATAGAAAAAAGAATCCAGCGATATCAACAGTGTGAAAAATGGAGAACGGCTGAAGTGGCGCGTAAACTGAGGCGACTAGTGGTGTCTAAAAATGGGCAAAAAATGACGTAGAAAAAATAATGCTACGAGGTGACCATCGTGACGATCTCGTCGTGCTGATTCCAAAACTGTAGCTAGAGATGAATGGGACGCTGTTTTTGACGAACAGGGGGTACATCAGGCCATGTGTCAATGTGGTGCGCTATAATGGCAGGGTCAAGACTGGGTATGTCATCCCAGGGATAATCCGGGGCAGTGAGAGCTTCGAGGATCTCCTCATCAGTACGGAATGTTTGTGTCGTCAAGTCGGTTGACGAGGGAGTAGTGACGGAAGAGATCATATATATGGTATTAACCTCTTCGGAAGAGGAAGAGACCGGGGGGTGGATTTCCTCAATGGTGAGTGGTGCCGTCTCAAGATCCAGATTGTTCAACTCAAAGAGAGCTGCTCTGTACTCGTGGAGATCAGGACAGTGATGGGAGTAATGCTCGTAAACACCGCATAGGGCACAGGAGTGGTTAGTGCGCAGGGATTTGTCGTGAGGCTTAGGGGTTGAATCTAGATGGACAACTGGGATAGTGGGGTCGTCGTCGAGTGGAGTCGCCAAAAACTGTTGCTAGGGTGAACCCTTTTTGGGTGTTAACACCTACCCACTACATGTTAAATATTAAAGGGATTGCGTGGGCTCTTTCTAGCCATGCAATGGCATGTTAAAAGGCTTGACTCAAACCCTAAAACATCATTCCTCCATTGCCTATGGGCCTCCGGCCACTCTGCAAAATCTCCTGGTCTGTTCCACTGCTTGCATTGTCGGCTAGTAGTCCCTATGCTAGTTCATTTTCTCGTGGGCTCACCTACTGCATTGTGAGGAAGATTACTGTGTCAAAAAGCTTGTTGTTGAATGATGAATAGTGTTTGATTTACTTAGGGTTTCTCTCTTGGCATCTATTTCCCAAAATCATCACTGTGTAGGTCGTCGCCTTAGCTTAGTGCTGCGAATGATCCTCCATCGTGACAGGTTACCCATTGCTCCTGTGGCTCCCTCTCTTCTGTGGTAAATGAAGGGTTTACCCTTCCTCCTACTGGTGGTTGTCTTGCTGTTCTTCAGTGGCCGTATTTCTATTAGACTCTAAGGTATGTATAGAGTTTCGCTTCGCTTTGTTTTCAAAGTATTAGCTTAACAATCAACATTTTAGTAAGGTTTTTAATATTAAGTTTATTCTTCGTTACAGGGTTGGAATTCTGCTCTTGGCGTGGAAGGCGCAAGACTTCAACAGATGGCTTCTCCCGGTAAGCCTGGTTTTATCCATGGCGTTTTCCTCCTTGATGGTCCTTTAGGGAAGTTATGGGTTTTTCCCTCGTGGGTTGGAACGCTTGGTTCAGTTTCATGCACCAAAACACTATTTAAGCAGTTTTTATATCTTCGTTTATCAAGGGATCTTTGGCTGTAGCTGAGACTGAAGTTTTGGTTCTTCACTTGCTTTCTGTGTGATGTGTACATGTATATTATTGTTTATACAGGCTGTAAAAGCCTTATTTTGAATATGATGTTTATCGTCGTGAAGTATAAGGGAGATAAAACTCCTTCCTTTTGATGAACCTCAATGCTTACTTTTAAATTTTGACAAGGTTTACCCTGAACTTGGAAATATAAGCTGACTATACAATTTTCGTAATTTATATATTTTGTTTACTTTACAGGTTTTGAAACAATTAATTTTTACTTCCGTTTTGAAAGAAAAATATATAGAATATCTAAGCTCGGCCTTATGAGCATTTCTGAGTTCGGATACCTCCGATTCCTGTAATTTGATATATGCCTCATCTACTATCTGTAAATTATTTATGGCATTAATAGGTAGGGTTTTTCCTGTACATTAATAGTATATATATTGTTATACTTTTTGAATTATAAGTATTAATGTTTAATGACATTCTTTATGTAACTGAGAGTGTAACCTTGAGTACATGTTTTATATTAAAAATTCTGTTAATGATAATAAGATAAGACATTACTGTGATTTCCAAATAATATAAATTTTTTATACAGTAATTAATAGGATATTAATTATCATTGATTATAATAATAGTGTTATTCTTCCTGTAATACTTATTACTTTTGTTACTAGTTCTGCTTAGGTTCTTTTATCAGTTTATAAAGTAATAGTAGTTTATTCTCAGTTTATAAAATAATCAGTTGTTAAAGTATTCTCAAAACTTACTGTTAAATACACGGTGCTTCTGCAAATACGAGGGTTTTCCAGTTATGTTTTATATAATATAGTTAAGCTCGAAGTCGAGTCTTCTGTCACCCTGTTATTTGCTTACTGTTGATTAAAGTTACTGTCAAGGGTTCTATACTGGATTTATACCCTGACTTACTAGTTATTAAGAAAATGTAAGTTTTAACACATAGTTTATACCCTTCAATTTATATAGGGTCTTTATATTCTCATTTTATTTTAATAATGTTCTTAAGTATTGTTTATTTACCTTGTAGTACATAAAGTATAAATAGTTCAAGTTTGCAATCAATGTAATAAGAACATTACCTTAAGTGTAACAATAATAATACTCCTATATTGTATGTAATAGAAGTTTATTGTTATTAATACAATAAAGATATTATCTCTCCTGTGAGTACCAATGTTTTCCATGGTTAATATTTAGTTTATTCTATAGCATTCTATTATTTAGTTATCATGCCAATTATGCTAAATAATAAATAAAGTTTTGTAAATACAGTTTATCTGTTCGGTTATGATATCTTTATATATACAAAAAGATTAAATAATACTACTTAGTATCTATCTCATATAAATATATATAGAAGTATTTATTTACTATCTATAAAAAAAAAAATAGGATAACAACTCTAATAACTGTTTGAGCTCAGTCCAAATAAAAGGTAGAAGAAACAATGATATGACTACAACACTAAACATACATAAAATTTAGACCAAATTAGTTTGACAATAGGATTCAATTATGATTTAACCATTTCTACTTTCAGTTTATTATTAAACATATAATATAATTACTGAAAATATAATACTGTACAAGGGAATAATTTTATCTTTGAGCACATGCTACTATCAGTAAAACAAATATTTCTTCTGATGATAAGTAAAGAAAACAATCTACTATTCTACAATCTCATCATACCATCTTTTATAATTTTTACCCCTGTGCTGGAGTACGGTCTGGTAAACCCAGATGTGGAAAAACATAGTGGGTTCTTATTTTTCATCAACAGATTCTATTACTGATAAATTAAAAACTTTTATATCATTAAACCAGTTAAATATTCATATCATAAACTACAGACATATCATTCAACCATTCAAAGTTATTGAAAACAAAGACAGTTAAGTGACAGAACCTGTTTACATTTGAACAACAACAGCAATGGGAGGTCGTTCCTCCCTACCAACTCCTAGAGAGTGTTCAAACAACGACTCCTCAGGACCCCCGAGCTTTCTCTGGTCTCCCTGGATGGAACTAGGTGCAACAATAGTCAGATACCAGTCTTCAAACTTAGTATTAATCCAGAACTTATCAGTAAGTTCTCCCAGCTAACAAGCTGTAATAACCAAGTTACTGCAGCATTCCTCTCAGAACAACTTCCTTACTATTTTTCCCTCTTTCCTCAATGAATTTCATGAATATCATTCACCTGAGTGAATTCTCTCTGGAAAATATCTGAGCCACCTCAGCTCTATTCATTGAGTACTTTTAAAAGATTTCCTAGGTCTTTTTGGGTTAGTTGTCATTTAATGAGCCACTTGCTCTGATCCCACTTTCTTGGGGGATCATGACCCCAAATATAGGGAAGTTTCCACCTAAAACTTAGGAAGTGTTTGGGGATGCTGCCACTTGTCTTTTTCCCTCCACCTAGTTCCATCCACCAGTTTGTCCAATAACCTCTTTTTAACAGCTCTCCCGTGCTGTTGTCTGCACAATTTATTTATTAATAATAAAATATTCTGAATTACATACCACTTCTATTGACTCTGCTGAGTCATCAGTTCCTACTTAGCATTAAATTTAACATAATGTCTCAGGAATATAATTAAATAATTAACATTATTTTACAAAATTGGGGTATGTGACATACACACCCCCTTAAAATGTAAGATCGTCCTCGATTTTACTTATTCTTCATCCTCTGCAACCTCCTGGAACAGATTCGGGTATGCCTCCCGCATCTTACTTTCCAGTTCCCAAGTAGCCTCTTCAGGACTAAGGTGCTTCCTTTGCACCTTCACCTGTCCAATGGCACGGTTCCGCAGATTAATTTCCCTCCTCCCGAGGATACAGTCCGGTTCCACCAGAACTTCTCCTTCTGGTTCCACCTGTACAACATTCCAATCAATCACATGAGTAGCATCATGAACATACTTTTTCAGAACAGAATTATGAAAAACATTATGCACTTTCATGTTAGGTGGTAATGCTAGCTAATATGCAACTTGACCAATTCTGGATAAAATTTCAAATGGACCACAGTAACGTGGTGTTAGTTTTGCACAACTCCCCAGTCTTAGGGAGATTTTCTTTGGTCTTACCTTTATAAACACGTGCTCACCCACCTGGAACTCTTTGGGAGTTCTTTTCAAATCTGCTTGGCTCTTTTACCAATCCTGTGCTACCTTCAAATTTTCCTGCACTTGTTTCACAATCTGTTCCATTTCCTTCAATAATTCAGGTTCTAACACCAATCTATCTACTGGAATATTCTAGGAGATAGGAGTTACATTTACGCCCATACAAAATTTCAAATGGACTAAAATTAGCTGATGAGTGGTAGTTATTATTATATGCAAACTCTGCTAGATGCAAGTAGTCCTCCCACTTACCTAGCTGATCTTCCAGCACCTGAATCACTCTTTCAGTCTGTCCGTCTATCTAAGGATGGAAAGAGGTGCTGAAATTTAGTGTTGTGTTTAATCCCTTAAACAAGGACCTCCAAAAATTCCCTGTGAATTTAGGATCCCTGTCTGAAATGATAACCTTAGGTACTCCATGTAACCTAAAAATCTGCTTTAAAAATATATCATCTATATTGGCAGCCTTGTAAGTAGTCTTGATAGGAATGAAATGTGTTGCTTTACTTAACTTGTCCACCACCACCATAATTGAATAATCTTGATTCTGATTTCTGGGCAATCCAATAACAAAATCTAAGCTGATTACTTCCCATTTCCAACTAGGAATAGGCAAAGGTTGCAGTAAACCAGCTGGATGTTGGTGTTCGGTTTTCACTTGTTGACAATCTAAACATCTAGCTATGTATTCAGCTACTTCAGATTTCATATTAGGCCAGACATATTCTTTTCTTAGCATGGTTATAGTCTTTTGGTAACATGGATGTCTTGAGTAAGGTGTTTTATGAACTTCATCCATAATCAACAACTTGACCTTAGGCACATTAGGCACATACAGTTTGTCCTTAAACAATAAAAATCCATCTTTATTTAGAAAATAACCTTTTATTAAGCTTTCATCCTGTTTTACCCCTTCTGTAAGCTGTTCATTTAAATCAGAAGCATAAGTGTTGATCGCTGCTGTAAAATTCAGGTTTGCGTTTTTGCTTAAAGCATCAAACACCTTATTTTCTTTTCCTTTTATGTGTTGGATTTCAAAATCGTATTCACTCAAGAAGGCTAACCACCTTGCTTGTATTGCATTTAAGTTGGGCTGATCTAAAAGGTATTTCAGACTTTTATTATCAGTCATTAAAATAAACTTTCTGCCTATTAAGTGGTGTCGCCACATTTTTAAGGCATGTATAACAGCAGCAAGTTCTAAGTCATAAGTTGCATATTTATTTTCATGGATATTCAACTTCTCAGACTCATAGGCAATGACATGCCCGTCTTGAGTCAGCACACCACCTAAACCATCATTACAGGCATCTGTGCATACCACGAAATCCTTATTAGGATCTGCTATCCTTAGAATAGGCACACTTGTTAATAAGGTTTTTAATTTCTTAAAACTTTCTTTACATTTTAAGTTTCAATCGAATTTCTTGCCTTTCTTTTGCAAGGAGGTGATCAGATTAGCTATTTTTGAAAAGCCTTCAATAAATCTCTGGTAATAATCGGTAATTCCCATAAATGACCTAACATCTGTTACGTCCTTTGGAACTAGCCAATATTTGATTTCCCGAATATTTTTGGGATCGACTGAAATCCCTTCTTTAGTCACTACGTGACCTAAGTACTGCATTTCATCTCTAAAGAAATCACACTTGCTGAACTTCGCAAAAAGCTGTTGCTCTCACAGCTCTTATAAAACTATCCGTAAGTGTTCCTTATGTTCTGCTTCATTTTTCGAATAAATTAAGATGTCATCGATAAACATGACAACAAATTTATCTAAGTATTTATGCAATATATTATTCATTAGGCACATAAAGACTGCTGGGGCGTTGGTAAACCCAAATGGAATTACGACAAATTCGTAATGTCAATACCTTGTTCTGAAGGCTGTCTTGAAAATGTCCTCGTCTTTAATTCTTACTTGATGATATCCTGATCTCAGGTCTATTTTTGAGAACACCGTAGCTCCACGTAGCTGATCAAAGAGATCATCTATGCGGGGCAAAGGATATCTGTTTTTAATAGTCATCTTATTTAGTTGATGGTAATCTATGCATAGTCGCATAGTTTCATTTTTCTTTTTGACAAAGATGACTGGTGCTCCCCAAGGGGACACACTAGGTCGAATGTACTCCTTATCTATTCATTCTTTTAACTGCAATTTTAATTCATTAAGTTCTAAAATATTCATACGATACGGGGCCTTTGATCTAGGTACCGCACCTGGCACCAGCTCAATAGTGAAATCCAGTTCCCTCCTAGGAGGTAATCCTGGAATTTCATCTGGAAAAACATCAGTAAACTCATTTAGAACAGGAATATCTTCTATTTTTATCTTATCTTTTTCAGAACTACTTGCCTCATTTATAATAGTTACAGCATAGGCTTTACACCATTTCCTGACTGCTATTTTAAGTTGTAAAGCAGAAATATGCCTGATTATAGTTCTCCTAGGAACACCTTTAACATTTACTCGTTGTTCATTATTATTTACGCACGTAAAGGTTTTATCATAACAGTTTAAAACTACCTTATGCTTCTCTAACCAATCCATACCAATCAGTAAATCATACAAGCCAAGTGGCAAAACATTAAGCTTGTCTGTAGTTTTAAAATCATCCATAATTAAAGTACATTCTTTCACATAACATGATACTTTCCTTTTTGCCCCGGTGGCTAATTGAACTAACCAGGAACTATTAAACATTTCAACCGACAATTTACACTTTTCCACTATCTGTGGTGCAATACAGCTAAGGCTAGCCCTTGGATCAATTAAAATGGTTACAGGGGTTTGGTTAACCATACCTTCTACTTCCACCATGGAAGTCTGATAATCAGCTTGGCAGTTCTCCAACGCTGCATTTATTCTGGGCATAGTCCTTGCAAGTTCTCCAACAGTCATTTCATCCTACACAGTGTGAATATTGTTGTTTGACTTTTTTCGATTTGGGCAGACCGAGGCATAGTGCGGGCCATTACATTCCCAGCACTTAACAGGCTCCTTTCGTTCAAAATTCTTAGTGAAATTCCCATGATTGTTTGTAGCTTCCTTGCCTTTAAAGTTACTGGAATTATTAGAATTATTAGAAGCACCATTTCTATTTCCCTGGAAGTTCTTACTGTTAAATGATTTCTGTTCTTATTATTCTTGAAATTCTTCTGGGGTACAAATTCCTTTTTCTTGAACTCAGGCTGATTACTGTTCTTTTTAGCCTTCCAGTTGGCTATACCTTCTTTCTTCTTGTTCTATTCAAAACAGAAATTAGCCTTCCGCATGGCTTCCTCCAGAGTCTTCGGGTTATCACACTCGATTATGTCCTTGATGTGATATGGAAAACAGCTGAGAAACCGCTGCACTTTAGGTTTCTCATTGACTAAATAAGGTACATACCTCAACAAGCTTAAGAATTTACTATTTAAATCCTTCATAGTCATGGATCCTAACTTTAATTCATAAAATTCTTTAGCTCTTTCTTCATAATATTGTTCGGACAGAAATTTCTTCTTGAAGTACCTTTTAAAGGTACTCCAATTAACTTCTTTTTCCTTGATTCCCTTGACTCTTTTCAGATCTTGCCACCATATGTCTGCTTTTCCAGAGAGATTATAGATTGCCATTCTTGCCTTCAGCTGGTTTGAATAGTTGTATATCTGAAAATACTTCCTCATCCCGGATAACCAGGACTCTGCTTCCTCCCCTTTTTCAGTCTCTTCGTTGAATGTTGGGGGATTTATTTTTTTAAACTCCCCGGAGATCTCTTCATATGGTCTGTACTTCTTCTTTCTGTCATACAACTTGTTATCCAACTTTTTGTACCATAAGTTGGGTTACCTGAGGAGCCGCCAATTGG
>LPNX011033772.1:7923-24388 GCA_001517045.1 Pseudotsuga menziesii | reverse complement strand
TGTAGGTTTTGACTATCTGTAACCATTAAAACTAAGTAATGTGATTAATAATATTGGTAGGTTTTGACAATCTGACATCATTATGCTATGAATGAAACAAACCATTCCTAGAAATACATATCCTACATTGCATTCCCAAAACTTCCAAACAAGGTGTGGAATGAAAAGAAACTCTAATTCTAGAAATGGAATGCTCGTTATAGATTAGAGATGGAAACAAAATATGTTTAAAGTTGTGCCACCTGTAAAGCTTGAAGTGTAAGATGGAGATCCCAACATAGATCCACTTAAACTTTTGTGCAAAACTTGAGTATATTTGTGCACCTCCAAGGATTTGATCCCTCTTGGTGAATGGTAGATCCAAAGATTATATGGATCTATGTTGGTTTTACATTCTTGAGGTATGACATGAAAATATTTGTGATTGTTTTCCTCTTATTCATGTGGACTAATATGTTGCAACTTTTTTCATTCTTGTTTAGTTTATCTTTCAAAGTTCATTCTCCCTAGTAAAGACATAATAATGTTTCAGTTTACATCCATGATAATCCAAATTGATTTCTATGTGAATAATATTGTCTCCATATTTTTATTTCATTAATTTACTTCATTTATTTTCATATCAAAATCCACCAAAACTTGAACTTTATTTTTTTTAATATACATTATATAAGTGAAATATTATAAAAAAAACTTTGGGATCATCTACCTAAAACATGTTGTGGACAAGAAGATTTTAAGTCACAATTTCAAATCTAATGCACTTCCTTGGAGTTATTAATACCGTGTAGATGACTATTAAGCTTCCCTCAATGTAAATGTTTTAGAGGAAGAGAGGGAAATCTCACTAATTTTTACTTCAAAAAATAATATACCTAAAAAATATTAAAACATAAAAAATTATGATACCTAAAAATAATAAAACATAAAAATAATAAAACCAAAAATCAAAGCACAAGTTCAATTCCTTTATAGTTCTTTAGTGTTACTAACCTCTTCTTGCAAATGATAGTCCCTTCATTGGGTCATTTCTACCTATAAACACCATGCCCACCCAAGGGTAGAGAAAATGCAAAATAAAAATTTATTAAAAAATAAAATGAATAAATAGAAAAAGAAAAACCAAAATATATATAAAAAAATAAAAAATGTAAGCAATGGTACTCAATCATGAGTCATTGTAAGTTTTTTAAACACAACACAGTTTTTTTAAACAAATTGTAATTTTGTCAAAGTTGAATGGTCCTTTTAAGGGATTACTATGGATGCATTTGGATCAGAGGTTAAAATGCTCTTGTTTGATATTTTCTGTGAGAATATTAACAAATCACAATTTAATATTGTTAAATTAGATGTTCTTTCTATATATAAGAATCAATCTCTTGAGGCTCAAACCTCCAAAGGTAAGCAAAAAACTTAGCACAAACAAATTATTGATCCTACTTAAGCTGGTAAGTCTACCTCCAACCCTAAACATTATTCAAAGTTCTCAATTATATAAATTTTATGGTTTTGAGACTTTTTCAGGTTCCTCATTAATAACACACGCTCATTCTTTGAGTAGGCTACGACATGAAAGATTTGGACATCAGAACTATAGAAATTTGCAATACTTGAGCAAACTGAATTTTTTGCTTGGTCCTCATAAACTATCTTTCACTTATGGAGTTTTTCTAGGTTGTGTTCTTGGCAAACAACATTAGAATCCTTTTCTAAAGGTAAGGCCTTGCATGCTACCAAACCTATTGAGTTGGTACATAGTGATCTAATGTCATTTTCAACTCATACATTTTTTAGGGCCAAGTTTGCACCTACCTTTATTTATAACTTATCACGTCACTCTTGGTTGTACTTTCATAAGTACAAGAGTGAGGCCTTTGCTAATTTTAAGGTCTTCAAATTTTTTTTTGAGAATTAATACTCTCTTTCTATAAATAAAATATGCATAGCTGATGTGTTGGAGTGTGTCAATGAAGCATTCAAATATTTTTGTAGAGAACTTGACATTCAACATTAGCACTTTGTTCTCTATTCCCCTTAACAAAACTGTGTTGTGGAAATAAAAAAACAAACATTGAAAGAGATGGCCATCTGCATCTTTTAGTCAAAGAACATGGCACCTTGGGTTGACACGATGAATCGTACAAACTACATTTAGAATTGCATGCCTCATAGGGCAGTGTTATGAATATAGAGGAGGCTTGAGTGTATGTCAACCCCGATGTTTCTTATTTTAGGGTATTTTGTAGGCAAGCTTGAGCCCTAATTCTATATGAGAATTAACGCAAAGCTATGGAGAATAAGGGTCAACCATTGATTTTTGTTGGTTAATATGAGGATACAAAGGAATACATGTTATTTGATCTTATTTCTATAGTTGTATTATTTAAATGGGTAGTCCACTTTGATGAGCACTTTAACCTAATCATTTACTTGATTGGGGTTGATTTTTAATGAATCACTTACATTTTCTTGTATTTGATTAGGGTCTATTTTTAAGAAATAATGTACTTTTACATCTTGTTTAAAAAAGCTTGACCATGGGTGATATTTATGCTAATACTTGCACAAATCCAATAGATGTAAATAACTTTAGATGTTAAAGAATAAAATTAACCATCTTAAATATAAATAAAGCTTAATTTGTAAAAATTGTAAATTTAAATACAACCCATAGATGTAAATAACTTTAAATGTTAAAGAATAAAAATAAACATCTAAATAAAATATAATTAAAACTTAATTTGTAAAAATTATAAATTTAAATACATCCAATAAATATAAAATAACTTTAAATATCAAAGAATAAAAATAACCATCTTAAATATAAATGAACCTTGATTTATAAAGATTCGAAAATTGTTTATGAACACATACTATTTTGGAAGGAAAATAAAAACAAAAAGCCAAAATGAAAGTGTTATCAGATATCGGATCTCGAGAGTACTATAAGTTGCCGAGAATATTGCGCAGCAGGCAACAATTTGCCATCCATGCTTCTCCAAATAAGGAAAGCAAAAATAAAGCAACACTTTTCCATAAGAAAAAAACAAAAGGTATGTAAGGGCAACCATGGAATTCTTTTGAGAGTATTTATAATTTACTTCCTTGTTCTGCTTGAATTACTGTCTATGATGCAGAGCTTTTATCATCCGTTTCTTTATCGGAGAGGTTTTATCATTGTCTTCTTTATCATAGAGTAGTGATAAGTTCCCTCCTTGTACTGCTTGAATGACTGTATGTGATGCAGAGGTTTTATCATCTGCTTCTTTATCAAAGCTTGGGCCTGCCAAGCTTTTATAAGTTCTCTCTGTATTGTCTATGATGCAAAGCATTAATAAGTTCGTATTGTCTGTGATGCAGAGCTTTTATCATTGGATTATTTCTTGTGGATGTCTGAGACGCAGTGCATGGGACATAAATGGATATAAGTGTGTTGGATAAAGGAGGGTGTTGTGAGCAAAGGAGAGTGGGCAGAAGTAATGAGATGGAGCTGAAGTGAGATAAATAAGATTGATTATTGATGTTAAATTTGTTTTCTATTTGATTCATGCTATTTCTAATTGTGTATAGGTCCCAAGATTCACCGAGGGGAATGCATGCTTCATTCATCTCATGGCTTGAAGTCATCGAGTGCATATTGCTTGGATGTCTGTGATGCAACGACAATCCTCGAAGGCATTGGGAGTATTTAGAAGTTCTCTCCCGTATTGATCAATCTCTTTAATGCAACGTTTTTATCTTTAGCTTCTTTGTTTTATCTTGTAGAAATTCTTTTGTGCCTGCTTGCTTGGGTGTATAAGTTTTTTTTTTATCTGATGTGTAAGATTTTTCTTTATTTGATATGTGTTTGGTTGGATGTCCATCATGCAGTGCTGGGATGTCATCAAATCAAGTATACAACATCAATCGTCCAAGGCATTAAAAGTTTGAAACTATTTATAAGTTTTCTCTGGTATTGATTGAACTTGTGCATGCTTGTATGTCTGTGATGCAGAGTTCCCTTAGGCATTGAAAGGCTTATATGTCTAAGGCATTTAGAGTCTTTATAAGTTCTCTCTGGTATTGATTGAACTTGTGCATGCTTGTATGTCTGTGATGCAGATGAATCAAAGTCATCAAGTGTAGTCTTTGTGCCTGCTTGGATGTTTGTGATGCGCTGCCTTTTTTTTTCATTCCATGACTTGAAGATATAATTATAAGTTCTCTTTGGTGGTATTAATTTATGCCTCTCTTTTTTGCTTGGATGTCTGTGATGCAATGCTTTTGTCATTTGCTTTTGTTCTTCACCCCATGACTTTCAAGTCATCAAGTGAAGTCCTTGTCTCTATATTAATTTTTTAAAATTATAATTTTGTATTCTTTTAATCATAATTTTCTATTATTTTTTATTTTTCATAATTTTTATTGATTGTGTATTTTTTCATTATGCAGAACCATTAGAACTCAAATGATGACATGGTTATTAAGAATCCATGATTTGTATTAATTTCTTTATATCATAATTTTGTATTATTTTTATTTTCCATGATTTGTATTGAGTATTTTTTCAATATGCAGAACAATTGGAAGTCAAATGCTCTCATGGTTATTAAGAATCCATGATTTGTATTGATTATTTTTTCACTATGCAGAATTATTGGAAGTCAAATGGGACATGATGATTAAGAATGCATTTGAATTATATTTACTTATTTGTGAATCATGTGGTGAATTTTCTTCTTCATTTTAATTTGTGTTATCATTTTAATTTGTGTTATCTTTCTCTGTATTCTTCGTTTTTAAATTTTTTTCTTCAGTTTGATCTGTGTCAGTTTTATCTATCTTCCTTTTTTTTATTTTTTTTCTTCAATTTAATCTATATTATCTTTTTCTGTATTCCTTGTTTTTTAATTTTCTTTCTTTGTTAATATTCTTTGTAATCTTTTAGTTTTTCTTTACAACCTATTTTTTCATTACTTATTATGTGTTTTCTTCTTGTTATGTATCTATGTTAATATCTATGTCAATGTTTATGAATAACATTTATACAAAATTGATACCACTGATTATAGGATCTCTGTTATTCTGTCCAAGCAAAATCCATTGATAAGGACAAGTCTGATATGAGTCTGTTGATGATTTTGGATCACCATATTTTTTGTCACCATTGTTTATCTGAGAGCGGATTTCCCAAGCTTTATATTAAACATATCTGGACTTTGGAAAATGTTCTTCCTTGTTTCTTTCAAGACATCACATCCCAAATGTTTATTTTGTAATTGCATTTGCATTATGCATGTTGTGAATTTGGATTTATTTCATTTGGTTTAAACTTTCTAGTCATCCAATGTGTGATCATCTATTTTTAGTTTTAGATGTCTTGCATGTTTTCACCCATATTAAATAAGTTATAAACATGTATTATATGGAATATTTGGCTAATATTTCTCATTCATTACTTTTTTTCTTTTCTAATTTTACAATGTGTCAAAACGAGTGTAGGATTTGCCAGGAAATTTTCAATCAGCTGCCAGCACCCTGCCTTCAGGAAAATACATAATGTACTTTGGCTTACTTTTGGCCATCGGCAGCTTCTCCATTTTTATTTCTTTCACCATGTTTCTTCCAGTAATGGTGAAAATGCCTCAGAAGTTCCCAATATGCTTTACTCTTGGATGCATATTTATTATAGAGGCTTTTTTGCTTTAAAAGTTGTGAGGAATCAGTTTATCCACATGGGTTCCAAAGAGGAAATTTATTTCTGTCTCTAATGATTGACATTTTACATGGAGCACTCTTACCTTCATGGTTATCTAATGAATTTCTTTTCAATATTTATATGTTTGATGACATGTGGAAATTAATCATATCGCCATTTTTTTTGCTTGCAAAATACTGCTTAAAGGATACAAACTTAAATTGATGTAGACTTGAGTGCTCCATCATATGATAATGTTATTCAGCTTCTGAGCCCTTATAATTATTATTTGTGTTCATATAGAAACTTTCATTTACCATGGGATTCATTGGGAGGATGGCAGCTACAATTTATGTGTCAATGGTGCTTCATAGCTATATACTATTCAGTTATTTTCTCTGGTGTATAGGTTTGTTTATCTGTGGTCTTTGATAGTTGTTTGAACTATTTCTGGAAATTGTGCGTACATGTTACACTAGCCAATATCTTGATTCATAACTTCATTCTCTATTCTATTTCTCTAGGTGGTTTCCTTGTCATACTATGTTATCTCATACATCCCTAGAGGGTCTACTGGCATGATGTTTCTCTCGTCCACACTCACATCAATAGTGTTGAATTGCATTGGGAGGTGATATGAATGGTATCTTGATTTTCAACTTCAGACCGTAACTTCATTTCCTCCAATTATTAACTGATACTTGTGAGGAATGTGCGACTTCAAACCAGATTCTTCACAAGGTGCTTACCAATGATATCTAAATATTTATTTTACTTATCTGATTGGCCTTGTGTTTAATGGTGTTTGTTTGTTTACAATCGAGAAAAATCCCTGAAGAATGCCTTGAGGTACATATGCAAAAAAAGGTTATAGGATTTATAAGAGTTGTCTGCATGATGCTATATTTTCCCCAAAGTAGGAACAACAGTTCAAACTGCCAGATGCAGTGAAAAAATTGCTCAAATATCTTTCATGAATTCATCATCTTGAATATTATGGCATTTGCAAGCCATTTTTGGTATTTATTTCTGATGCTTTTTGAACTCTACATTTGCAGTTGTGCATGCTTCTTACAGATTCCCAACAAATGTTGAATTATAATATGACATCCATTATTGCACTGAGACACTAGGTGCTTTGACAACCTCATTTGATGTGTAACATGTGCCCACCAATTGAATCAGTGCATTTTAAAAGAATAGAAGACAAGTGATAGCATGGAGGAGTAGTTCGTGTTGTGATCTACATCGAGGGTTTGCAAAATAATATCTCCCTCAAGGATGCCTTCATCTCGTAGAGGAATTAGTGGAGATTCATTTTCTGGGGGGTATATCATCATAGTACCATATATTTGAGGTTCGAACATGCCCTCCTCCGATGTAGAGGAAGCCATCTAAAATCCAACTTGAGACTCTTGATAGAGAATGCAATGCCAGTGTGCCCAAACCCTCGATTGAGCATGGAGTGTGCTAAGGAATTCATGGTGTATACTATGGGGAAATTCGTCGATTGACCGTGCAATGCCAGTGTGCCCACACCCTGGATCGAGCATGTAGTGTGCTAAGGAATTCGTAGTGTAGACTATGGTGGTTGTAACATACCTCTTACACCTCAAAGTCGTCATGTGTGAAAAGGGGTAAAATTTTTGTTTTGTTGTTACTTTGACAGGAGCCAATCATGTTAGTGGAAAAATTACACGGCCTTTCGATGAAGAAAAATTCCAATTTTAAATTCAATACTATTAAAAGTACACATCTTGTAGGATAGTCATTCGATGACTTACACCCTTCCAACTCATTAGGGACCAAAAAAGAATATGCAACCAGTCTATATCCTTTCTATGATTTGCAGTATTAAAATTCTTAGAGTCGCATGTGAGTACCTACCTTTGATTCCATCCGATCCCTCCACACTTAATAACTGAGAAGAAAAACATCTTATTTTGTAGTTGACACACATATGATATTTCTCTATAATTTGTCACATCATATTTCAACATTTTTCAGTATCACCTCATGACTAAACAATTCACCATATTATCTTACCCCGTAACATTTCATGAATCAGCAATTGCAGCATTATTTATCACTTACAATTTTACAGCTTCATTTCATGACTTAACTCTTTATTAGTTTCACTAGTGAGCGGAGATACATTATCATTCACAGCAGAAAAATATTTATTATTAAGGTGCCACCAAAACCACTCTATGGATTAGGGACCAAGTCATACGGGTAACCATGAGTTTCCTTTTAAAAGTAAAAGATGACAAGGTTGCAACACAATGTTATATGTATACAAAATAACATAGATAAACATTAAACATTCTCACATAGGAACCAAAAGACAACACATGTACGTGGTTCACCCCAATCTCGGGGTTACGTCCACCAATCAGTTGCGTCATGTAATATTAATTTTCAAAAGTGCAGATTACAATCAGCAACAACTATGTTGCTTGCACATCTTTGGATTTACATTTCAAGTGCTCCTCACCAAGCATTTCATTACCCCTTCCACTAAATTCAATGAAAAATACTTTGAAGGAGAAGCGAGGGTTACATCCTATGCAAGGTAGTTATTAATCTCGACCTCAATGCACAAACCCAAATGGACTAAGTTAGTTCTATGTTCAACAATATCATCCACATAAACCCGTATGCAATTTCAAATCTTATAATTTGAGTCTTATAGCTCTTTATTGCCTTTAAACAAACAGCCTTAGTGTGACACAATCGTCCTTGTATCTTTTTCTAAAATCATTAAGACAGATAACAGTCTATGTTCAATATTACCAAGGCACATCACAAACTTTATATGGATATTATTAAGATAAAATGAATTGTTTTATCTTCAAGCACGCAACAGACCTTTTATGAATCTTATTGAGACAAAGAAAACCGTCTTATATCTATGATTATTAACATCAAATCAGTCGCAAATTTTAGAGGATTACTTATTAAGACAAACACTATCTTAAAACTATGATTAAAATTATCAAAACTAATCACAGACTTTATATGGATTAATCTAAGACAGAACACCCTCTTATATCTATGTTCACCATCATCAAGACTCACAGCAGTCTTTATATAAAATATTACTGAGACAAATCGTTGTCGGGATGGTTATACATATCTATATACATACATATATATATATATATATATATATATATATATATATATATAGGTGTATCCCACCTATGCACAGCCAAAACGTTTGTGAAGGGTTGTATTAATCGTTGGTTGGTTCTTCAACCTGCAATAATCATTCCAAGACAGCTAAGAAAAATTTACTGGATACAAAAGGTAAGAGGAACGTCCCGTAAGAAAAAAAGTTATCATCCAGGTAGGTTGTGTCTAAACCGACAAGCACAAGTGTAACCAAGAACAAAACCCTCTACTCCTGGTAGCCCGCAAGCACAAAACCAACGAAACTAGTAGACCCTCCTATTGTAAGAACCCACATTCCAATCAATCCACAGCTGGTGGAAGGAAAAAGGGGGCACGCCATGTTCCAATACTCAACAAAACACTCTATTAAAACTAAAACGTAGTGGAGGTCGATATCATTCTGCAGAGAGTAATGTGAATGATGCACTCACCATAAGCGTTGGCAATCCTCTTGAGTCTTGAACACATTCACAAAGGTGCAAAAGGGCCAGAATGAAATCAAGATCTCATTCCATACAGGAGGTATTGGGTTCATAGTAAAAGATATACCAAACATTCACTGCAATAAAAAGCGGGAATAGGTTCATGCCTTAAATAGGTGTAACCCTAAGACATATAAAAGGCATATGGATAAAACAAGAATCATATGCTGAAATACATGCTGGACCATCCAATGAAAACGACGGATTTGAAAAACCAACAAAATATTACCCAGAAACTACTGAAATACCCAACGCCAACATACAACATTGGTCTTCCTCTACAGTATGTGCACTCGTGCAATAAGTATTAGGTTTGGGCAATCATTATTTGGTAAGGCCCACTATATACCGTCATCAGAAACAAATATAGCGAGATTTTTACATTACAAGGGGTGCATACCGTGTTAAAAAATACCTTTTCCTAGTATTGGTATGACTCCCAGCTCCTTCAGACATCCCATCCAAAAATTCTTTGCCTTCGCCCACTTCCAGTTTCTCTCCTCACTATGAGCTCCCTTCCTTTGCCAAAGCATTTCCCCACAGATCCGTCCATATTACAGAAATAAGGAAAAATGATCTAAGCGTTTTTCCTCCAACATTGGTGAACTCGTCGACGTATCCTGCCCCTTTTTTTGACAACCCTTGCCCCTTATACTGCAAGGATCCCCCTTTTTCCTTTCCAGAAAGGTGAGATGTTTCCTCCCTTAACGAGCCTATGCTTCCACTAGTCGCGGTGGTAGGTCAACCTTAAATTTTGCCGGAAGGGAATTAACTAGCGGTAGGTATTCTGCCCAAAATAGTAGTTTCTTTAAAGTATGATAAATAAGATATTTTCCTCACACATACTCTAATTTAATGGATTTATGTGGTCTGTACAAAAATAGTAACCACCCCCCCCCCCCCCCCCCCCCCCCGCTATTCTTCCGCTCACCATTTAATGGAAAAATCATAAACCTTTTTGTAGTGGCTACTTTTCCCAAAATTAGTTGAGCAAGGATTTATTTATCCTTTCAATATTCATTGATTACTTAATTAATGATTAGGTTTCCAATAATCATTTAAATCCTCCAGCGATTATCGCTTATTAAAGGTGTAGAGGACAATTATTCTTAATAAGATTTTTAACTTAATCTTTCAAGAAAGGATTTTACTAGCCCATGTATATATATACATATACCCCAAAGGTAGATTTTTTTCCTCTACTTTAACGTTTCCTTCTTTTTTTTATGATTGATGACGAACTTACTTACCCTATTATCCTACAGGGTAAGTTTAAATGGCCGAACTCTCTCTCCACTACTCTAGTAAGGAGTTATCTTGGAATGTTCAAAGGCCAACAACAGAGTGTAAATATACTCACTATCTACTTTTAAAGCTTATCGGTGAGGATTTTAGAAATGAGTCTTTCGATTGGCATGTCATGAATGCCTAGGTGATTTTCAGGTTTCCCTCCCTGCATTTTCCCGAGGTATTTTACTCTTATCCCCTTATTTTGTTTGGTGGTATGTCGTCAATTTCCTAAGTCTCCCCAGTCCTCAACTTAGTGGGAATCAAATTTTCTAACATAAAAATAATTTTACTGGTGGGGCCTTGGCCTTGAGCTCCTCACTAGTAAACAAGTATAGTACATATTCGAAATTACAAGTATACTAAGGGTGTGTAAGAGGGATGTTACATCCTCCCCCCCTAAAATTAACATCTTCCTCAGTGTTCTTGCCCTTCGACCATTTCCTTCTTCTTCTGATTCATCTGTTCTTGCCTTGTCCGTTCTGTTCTGATCTCCTTCGATATTTTCTTGATCATTTTTCGCAGTTCGCTATCGATTTAGGACCTGCAGTTTTCTGCACAAGGTTTGGGTCTACCCAAATGTCATTAGAGGAATTTTGGGGTCTAAAATGGGCCTCCCAAGGAAAATAATAAAATAATAGTTAAAATAATAAAATAATATTGATTAATTTTGGAGGAAGAAAGAAAAAAAATACTTTTTGTGTTCGTATTTTCGACATATCTCCCTGTGTTTTTACTCAAATTTCGATTAGGAGAGATCGTTGGATGCGGGATTTGATTCCGCATCCAACGAGCTCTCCTGATCGAAATTTGAGTAAAAACACAATGAGATATGTTGAAAATACGAACAAAAAAAGTAGGTTTTTTTAATGACAAATATGTCAATTCAACCATTATGGTTGACTTATTTTATTGAAATTCTATTGGTTCTTAAATTCCAACTCACAAAAACCTCTTTTGGCACGTTTTCTTATAAGGCCCATTTTAGACCCCAAATTTCCTCTAATGTATTCAGTAATTCATGCTCAAAATTGTAATTCAACTTAAACAAAAGTCATGGATTCTTTTGCATTGTAACAATCTACAATTTTCTTATGTTCATTGGTGCCATAATACCCAATTACTTTCCATAATTGCAATTGATACATCAATAAAACATGACTACTAGCATTGTCATTAAGACAATATAGAAATCCCATTATACAATTTGTATAATCCACAGTGGCTCCAATATATACCTGTCAGCTCTATCTGTCAATCAATCAACATATTACCTCATAGGTACAAGTTTACCTGTAATGCACGTACCTTTTACTGCATTGTTCTTTTCCTCGGATGTCCTCCATCCCAGCACATCAAGTGCCAGCAGTACTCCAAGTACCAATTCAAGCTACCCAACAAAAGGATGATACCAACCCTTCGTGTATCTCCTATGTGCTATTCAGGGTGCTTTGTCATTATTATTTTCTCTGGATGTTCCTTCATCCCAGTACACCAAGTTCCAATTCAAGCCACCAAACACAAGGACGATACCCTGTACCCCCCTTAGGCATATCTCCTTTTTGTGCTCTTCAGGGTGCTTCACCAAGCTGAGGCACTCCATTCTCGCACACCTCCACAACGCCTACATGTTATTCTCTTCACAGAGTCCCCCAACTCATGTGACAGTCCTCTAATGTGTGTGGAACGAGTCTTAACCACATGTCTTACATCTAGGCGTCCCCAGAATGCATAATGGTCCCTCGCTGGCCCGGGAGAAAACAAGGTAGATTTTAACCACTACCTCCATCACCAATCCCTCTTGGTGACAACTTAATACACATGAGATTTAACTCATCATAGTCCTAGAGCTTTAGCCTTTTCTCATGGCCATAATTTCCCATGCCTACAAGCACTCTATGGGTGTTAGTTTATCATATTGTGGATAACCCAAAATAATCAATTATCATAGTTTCATAATTTGCATTGATTTCAATTGCCATTCATGAGTTATGCAACCTTGTAAATCATATAGAAAAATTACTCCTTACTCATTCTCTGAGTAATTGAGCACAACTTACATACGCAGGCAGATTTATATACCATAGTGTACATCGATTGTAGCAATGGTAATAATCTCGGTGAAGCCTGCAATGTTAGTAGGAAACCACATCATCCATAGTTAGTCCTTGTTTGTAAAAAAAAAAAAAATGAGGTTCGACAATTATATTAAGTAAAACAACACCCATACTTAACCTCCTTATCTATGGCAGCAAATATTTTCTAACAATCAGTTCCGACTGATATTGTTCTTGGCATATCCTTCGATGTCAGTGTGTAACATTATACAGCATTCATCAATTCATTTATTTTTTATCATCAATATCTCGATATAATCAAATCCATACAAGCTCTTCAAAATACCAATCTCAATGTGACCCAAGCAATAACAATGCTATCAAATTCTCAATGGCTTTAATCACAAGATTGCCAACAAGATCCTTCAATCTAGCCCTAGAATCAATTCTAGGATTCTTACTAGAATCTACAAATAGACATATGATATCTATAAGCATCCATTCCAATAAATAGTCCATTTGGTTACTAGATCAATACCGAAAATGCAAGTACCATCCATGGCTAATCAAAACATAAGATAGTTCAAAATCAAAAATCTAATCCAAGCACAAGGAACCAATTCTAGAACATTCACTAATAAGGGCATGATTCTAAGAACTCAACAATTATGGGGCTGGTACTTGAAACTATACAAATATTTTTCAGTATGTATAACATTTTTCACCTATATCGAAATTAGCATTAGCGAGATCAACAAGGATCGGGAAGTAAATTCGCTAATCTATCTCTTTAAGGATTTCAATGCTCAATCGAGCACTATCATGCACATAAAGAGACAAGGTTTGACTTGTATTTATATGTGTCAAACATAAAATCAGATCCTTAGTATTCAAATCACAAGAGAGGAGAATACATGTCAAAGGAAAATTCACCCATAATCAGATTTCAATTGATATAATTTCAGCAATCAACTATGAAAACAGATTCAGAATTGATGCGTATGTAATCCATTTAAATTGGAAGCCAAATAAGGATTTCGATCTAAAAATTCAATCAAAAGGTAAACATATTACATATATCAACATTAATCAATGTTTAGATAAAAGAAACTCTTCAACAACCCAAGATATTACACAAGAAACAAGCCTAGTTTCAGATGTATGACATGGTTGTCATCAAACCACCCAAAACATTATGATGAGTAGATCAAGTAATCAATGATTGTACTAGTAGACTAGGCTATGATACTTGCACTTGGTTGTTCAAAATTATTTAACTAGATTATTAGGATTTGTTGAATAATTTGCAAATATAGGACAGCAGAGAATACGACTCATTTACAGTACACATAAAAGCTTTAAACAATGACTTCCAAATACCGGAATACCATCCACGATTCGTGTTGAAAATGAAAGTTTTATTGCAGGATTAAAGGTGTGGGAAGTTGTTTCAAACATACAAATTATGTCATAAATTTGTATTTTGTATAATCTTGGTAGTGCAACATGTGTTTCAGCATGGCTACTACTTTAGCATTGCTTACCCTTGCTTTAATTATTTTATTATACATGATAGTTTGTAGAAAATATTTTAGAGAGTTTTTTTAGAGGCAATACTATTTCTCCTAAATTATCCACTTGTCAAGTTCTTTCTAAACACCGCCTTAATATATTCACAGGATTTAAGTAAGTCATACATGTACATTTTACATACATATATATACATACTTTTAAGCATACTCCTTCACATGACAATACCTCTAAGACTTGGAGTTTACTCTCGCGAGCTACTTTCATTTATTTATTATAAACAATGGACCCTGAATGAGGTATAGAGAACTTATAATCCATCTTCAATTCTTGTTCGATCTTTAGCACTCCTACATTTTATTGGTAGTGAGATACCACTTTCAGTGTTACTCTTTAACAACAATAATTCACAATGTCTTATAATGCAACGCATCACCATTTTTTTCCACACGGGATTCTTTTAACATGTATCAAGTTATGAATGGCCAATTCAACTATGAACTTTCAATCCTTCATTACAATTATAATAGAAATTACCATAATACTTTCATCGACCATGAGTTTATCCAAAAGGACTTCTGTACCTCATTAAAGTTAACTAAAAATAGAGACGAATCAATCATCTTAGCTATTTGTACACATATCCGTAAGTGGTCAAGGGAATAACCAGATACCTGTGTACTTACATCCTTGGGCCTGATATTGAACTGGTAAAAGTAATGGGCCATCTTTATTTGAGAAAATGTTCCACCTTCCCTTGCACAACTACAAGGTCAATAATTACCTGCGTTTGGTACATCTTAAGGTACCCATATTGAAGAACAGAGTAAGCTTGTTGGTTCCTGTTATCACAAGGACAAACTCAATCATTAGTTTCGAAACGAAAATATCTAGGAGCATATTGAGCCCAAATAGGCCCCAAGTGTTTCAACTCTCTCTCTAATACCATATCTAGCATACCTCTTACACCTCAAAGTAGTCATGTGTGAAAATGGGTAAAATTTGTGTTTTGCTGTTACATTGACATGAGCCAATCATGTTAGTGGCAAAATTACACGGCCTTTCGATGAATAAAAATTCCAATTTTAAATTCAATACTATTAAAAGTACACATCTTGTAGGACAATTGTTCGATGACTTACACCCTTCCAACTCATTAGGGACCAAACAAGAATATGCAACTAGTCTATATCCTTTCTATGATTTGCATTATTAAAATTCTTAGAGTCGCAGGTGAGTACCTACCTTTGATTCCATCCGATCCTTCCACACGTAATAACTAAGAAGAAAAAGATCTTATTTTGTAGTTGACACACATATGATATTTCTTTATAATTTGTCACGTCATATTTCAACATTTTTCAGTATCATAACATGACTAAACAATTCACCGTATTATCTTACCCCATAAAATTTCATGAATCAGTAATTGCAGCATTATTTTATCACTTACAATTTTACAACTTCATTTCATGACTTAACTCTTTATTAGATTCACTAGTGAGTGGAGATACATTATCATTCATAGCAAAAAAATCTTTATTATTAAGGTTCCATCAAAACCACTCTATGGATTAGGGACCAAGTCGTATGGGTAACCATGAGTTTCCTTTTAAAAGTAAAAGATGACAAGGTTGCAACACAATTTTATATGTATACAAAATAACATAGATAAAAAATTAAACATTCTCACATAGAAACCAAAAGACAACACATGTACGTGGTTCGCCCCAATCTCGGGGTTACGTCCACCAATCAGCTACGTCATGTAATATTAATTTTCAAAAGGGAAGATTACAATCAGCAACAACTCTGTTGCTTGCACATCTTTCGATTTACATTTTGAGTGCTCCTCACCAAGCATTTCATTACCCCTTCCACTAATTTCAATGAAAAATTCTTTCAAGGAGAAGCCAGGGTTTCATCCTATGCAAGGTAGTTATTAATCTCGACCTCAATGCACAAACCCAAATGGACTAAGTTAGTTCTATGTTCAACAATCTCATCCACATAAACCAGTACACGATTTCAAATCTTATAATTTGAGTCTTATAGCTCTTTATCGCCTTTTAATAAACAGCCTTAGTGTGACACAATCCTCCTTGTATCTTTTTCTAAAATCATTAAGACAGATAACAGTCTATGTTCAATATTACCAAGGCACATCACAGACTTTATATGGATATTATTAAGATAAAATGAAGTGTTTTATCACCAAGCACGCAACAGACCTTTTATGAATCTTATTGAGA
>LPNX011033702.1:17385-34175 GCA_001517045.1 Pseudotsuga menziesii | reverse complement strand
GTGTGAAAGGTCCAGAGCTCCTGACAATGTGGTTTGGAGAAAGTGAAGCTAATGTACGTGATATTTTTGATAAGGCCAGGCAGTCACAGGATATCAGATATATCGAAGAATATCAGCCTGAGCACTTTCTGAATTCTATGGCTGTTACAAATGAGCATTTTCAGGCTGCACTGGGCTCTAGTAACCCCTCTGCCCTCCGTGAGACTGTGAGTAAACTAATTTATTAGATCAAACTGGCATTGTTTCTTGGGTATATTTGTTGACTTCCTTTTAATCATCTCTTTATTAAAGATAACATATTCTTACATACAATTGAAAATCATTTGTCAGGTTGTGGAGGTGCCAAATGTTTCTTGGGAGGATATTGGGGGTCTGAAAAATGTCAAAAGAGAGCTTCAGGAGGTAAAACCTTGAACCATGCATTCCTTTCTCCATTTTAGTTCTAGTTTGTCAAAGGCTGCCCACTGTATTTTATAACTATAATTGATGATGTTTTCCTTGATTGTTGGCAGACTGTGCAATATCCCGTGGAACATCCAGAGAAATTTGAAAAGTTTGGTATGTCTCCCTCTAAGGGTGTCCTCTTCTATGGACCCCCTGGTTGTGGTAAGATGCTTCTTGCAAAGGCCATTGGCAATGAGTGTCAGGCCAACTTTATCAGTGTGAAAGGTCCAGAGCTCCTGACAATTTGGTTTGGAGAAAGTGAAGCTAATGTATGTGATATTTTTGATAAGGCCAGGCAGTCACAGGATATCGGATATATAGAAGAATATCAGCCTGAGCACTTTCTCAATTCTATGGCTGTTACAAATGAGCACTTTCAGGCTGCACTGGGCTCTAGTAACCCCTCTGCCCTCCGTGAGACTGTGAGTAAACTAATTTATTAGATCAAACTGGCATTGTTTCTTGGGTATATTTGTTGAATTCCTTTTAATCGTCTCTTTATTAAAGATAACATATTCTTACATACAATTGAAAATCATTTGTCAGGTTGTGGAGGTGCCAAATGTTTCTTGGGAGGATATTGGGGGTCTGGAAAATGTCAAAAGAGAGCTTCAGGAGGTAAAACCTTGAACCATGCATTCCTTTCTCCATTTTAGTTCTAGTTTGCCAAAGGCTTCCCACTGTATTTTATAACTATAATTGATGATGTTTTCCTTGATTGTTGGCAAACTGTGCAATATCCCGTGGAACATCCAGAGAAATTTGAAAAGTTTGGTATGTCTCCCTCTAAGGGTGTCCTCTTCTATGGAGCCCCTGGTTGTGGTAAGACGCTTCTTGAAAAGGCCATTGGCAATGAGTGTCAGGCCAACTTTATTAGTGTGAAAGGTCCAGAGCTCCTGACAATGTGGTTTGGAGAAAGTGAAGCCAATGTACATGATATTTTTGATAAGGCCAGGCAGTCAGCACCTTGTGTCCTTTTATTTGATGAGCTTGATTCAATTGCTACCCAGGCAAGTATTATTTCTATACTATTGTAACCACAGTCTGTATATTATGTTATTTTGTATGTGGCTCTTCCTACTTGTTTATAGTCTCCATAATAAGATATTCCAAGCTTCTAGAAATAAATGAGCTTGTCAAGCTGAAGTCTTAGTCAATTTGGTTATCGGCTTGACTTTTAGCGTGTTGAGCTATGCAGCGTGGTAATAGTGGGGGAGATGCTGGGGGTGCGGAAGACAGAGTTTTGAATCAGTTGCTGACTGAGATGGATGGCATGACTTCCAAGAAAATTGTTTTCATTATTGGGGCTACAAATCGATCTGAAATTATTGATTCGGCTTTATTATGACCCGGTCGCCTTGATCAGTTAATATACATACCTTTACCTGATGAATCTTCCCGCTTTCATATCTTTAAAGCATGTTTGCGGAAGTCACCTATTGCAAAGGATGTTGAAATTGCAACTCTTGCTCAATACACACAAGGATTTAGTGGAGCTGATATTACTGAAATTTGTCAGCGTGCTTGCAAGTATGCTATTAGAGAGCACATTGAAATGGTAAGCACGTCTTAACATTAGTAGATCTTCCTGCTTGGAAGATGTTGAGCAATTCATGTTCCAATATATGATGATCAATTTTGTACATTAATATTTTTCCTTAGGGTACTTTTGGAAAGCAAGAAAATGCAAAATATTTGCTTTAATTATCAGTGCCTTGGAATATTTGAATGAATTTTGCTCTTCTATCGTATGTAGGACACTGAAAAAGAAAAGAAAAGAAAAGAAAACCCTGAAGCCATGGATGAGGATGAAACTGAAGTTGCAGAAATAAAGGCAGCTCATTTTGAGGAATCAATGAAATATGCTCGAAGGAGTGTTAGTGATGCAGATATACGTAAATATCAAGCATTTCGGTTCACAGATCGAGCAGCTACTACTACAGTCAGTGAAGGAACCACAGATCCTTTTGCTACACAAACTGTTGTTGATGATGATGATGCATACATGAAGTAGTGTATGCATTTTATTGTTCCTGTCTTGGTTGAGTCCACTTTGCTAGCAAGTCTTGCTCCGGATTATATGATTGTTGATCACCTCCGATACTCTCAGTATTATTTGACCAGTTATAATAGGGATGATGAGAAAAGTCTTCTATGATCAGACTTTAGTTCCTTCTATATGGATGCAGTAGTTCGCATGATTACATTTGTTATTTTGTGATACTCTGATTGCTGATTATGCTCAGACATTTGATGCTATGTAAATGATGTCTTTTGATTCTTTTGAATAACAAAGGCTGGTATTTTTTCCTCTAAAAACTAATTAATATGACATTACATGATTTACATGTGTATTAGATTTTATTTACAAGTGTTGTAATGAATTATAATGTGACTGCATAATTCGCATGTGTATTAGATGAGAATAAATGTATGATTCTTTTTTTTTTTAATTTAAACATAATATCATATTAAAAATTTATATTGATTAATAATAGACACCATTCAAACTACTAAAATATAATGACCATACATAAAGCGACTAAAAATTACTAAATTAGTGACCAATAAATGAGATTAATGACCAAAATTTGCAAATAAAATGACCAATAATTGAGAGATACATGACCAAACAATGAAATACAAATGACCAGAAAAATGACCAAAATTCTCATATCAATGACCAAAAATCAGTTTTGGTGGCTAATTTATGGTCTTTTATTACGCGACCAAATTTGGTCATATTCTAGCTTGTCATGTGATCATTAATTTGGTCACAAATGTGTTCATATATTTGGTCATTGATTCAAATATATGACCAAATTAATGACCAAATATATGACCAAATTAATGACCAACTGACAAGCTATAAATGACCAAATTAATGACCAAATATATGACCAAATTAATGACCAACTGACAAGCTATAAATGACCAAAATAAAAATGACCAATTTTGGTCTTGTAATAAAGACCGCAAATTAGCCACCAACGATCGCCAAACCAAAAGTGGTCATTGATATGAGGATTTTGGTCATTTTTTTGGTCACTAATCTCTCATTTTCCACTAGTGTTACTCAACCAAGCCAGCACTAGGATGAACTTCATAGCCAAATACAAGTTCTGGGTATGGACAAAAACGTCCTAGGATCCAAAATAAAAAATGGTAATTGGGGAAAAATGAACCAGGTGAGAAAATACTTCGAGGAAACGCTTAATGGCTTCACCGAGGCAAAAACGACCTCTACAAAACCCTAGTTCATGGATTCAAGTTCAAAAAATTTTATGGGCTTTGCATGGGAAAAAATGGCCTATTCGAAAACCCCAAAACATGGAATTCTATTGCACATTCACTTAGCAATAGAGAAAATGAATTATGGGCATGGAGAAATGAAGAATCATTAGGAAAATCATGAGGGAAAAATTCCCAGCAATCTCAGCTGCATGAGGGAGACAATATGGCCTCTTAAAACCACCAAAATGTGAATCCCTGCTGGACATGCAGACAACAACACAAAAATGACTTCCCAACCATGGAGAAAAATGGTAAAACTACAAAAAATGTGAAAGAGGGAGCTCAACAAGCTTCAACTATGTGAGAGAGCTCCAAACATGAATGAAAATGGGTGAGGAATGAAAGAAATGAGTGAATAATGGCCTTGGCATGCATCTCCAAGCATTTACTTACCAAAGAAGTCAAAAACACGTTTTCCAAAAATGGGTGGCTTCCCAAATTTGAATTTGACTCCCATACTCTTCCCATCCCCATGCATTAACTTCCCCAACAAATTTCTAAATGACTAGGCACAAAAGGAAAAATGGGTAGTTGATAGTTTTATGGGTTTTCCCTTGACATTTGGGTTTTCCCCATTGGCTCAAGGGTTTGAATATCCACCCTATCCCTTGTGAAATAATGCCTCCATCTCCTTAACCTTACGGGGCATAGCTAGTTGTGGTATTTTTATTAATTTGCATTTTTACATGATGTCCTAAACATATTGTGCATGGATAGCACATAAACCATCGACATCGATTTTAATTGACGAAACATAAAACACTAAATCCATGGTGGGGCCTTTGCTTTGAGCTCCACACCATGATTTATTAACACTATTTACATCATATGCAATTCAATACCATGGGGGAGAAATCGGGGCACACATTCCCCTCCCCTTTGGGGTCAAAACCGGGGTGTTACACCTTCAATACACAAGGATAACTTAGGAATGCTACCCATTGTCACCACCACAATTGTTCCTCTCTCTTTTTGTTGGTTCTTTTTTAGCTCAGGGGAAATCCCTAAAATAATATCACTAATATGCCCTTTAAATGCATATCCAAGACTCAAATTAATGACATGATGTGTTTAAAGGTTTTTTCAGTCTATAAGTGGTGGAATTCATGCAGACTAGTGCATTATCTACATGCCAATGCAATTACAGAAATAAAGAAGCTTGAAGATGTATGTAGAAAGTGCGGTAAATTTGCTTATGGAAAAACCTACTAGCAATAAATGAAATGCTCATAAATGATCCAATTTAGGGGTGATCTATGGTTGTATGACATGATAAACAAGGTCATGTCAACCTTCAAGGATCAAATCTATGAATGAAATTGCGGTGGATTCACAAAGAAAAAAACATCTATAAAAAATAAGATCAAGTGGATGCACAATCCTTGAGATAAAAGAGAAATGGTTGTAGGCGACAATGGAGTTTCATACCAAACGGAAAATCAATTTTAGATTAAATGGATTCTTGTTCCCTTCAAAATAGTACATCTCCACACAAAAAATCAGAGTAAATGGATGCATTGATATTGAGATAAAAGACAAATGGTTGTAGGGGACAATGGATTTTTTCTCCCAAATGATAAATCGATTTTGGCTGAAATTTTGTTTGCTTGTTTCCTTCAATATAGTACACATTCACAACAAAAATCAGAGTAAATGGATGCACTGATGTCAAGATAAATACAAACTGGTTGTATCTTATAGTGGTCAATTTCTTGAAATCTATGCAATAGAGTGATGTGAAATTTACAAAGGTTGTTAATCTTGGTATGATGCTTATTCGTGCTAGATTTCATGTGATTTGGATGACTAGTTTTTTAGATATTTCCATTTCAAGTGTGTGACAAATTAACTGCTAAAAAATTAGTCAATCTACATTTTAGGTTTCATATGCCATTCATGGTTTTAAAGTCATCGCTCATATCTATATTAATTATTTATATCAGTATATTAATGCAATCTTCTGTACTCTCAACACAAATACAAATCAAACATTGAAATCTAAATTATTTTTCTTGTTGTAGATGTTGATTATTTTGTAGATGTTGATTATTTTTTCTTTCTATAGATAAGTCTTCTCATTGATTCTCTGTCGAGCATAAAACTCTGCAATATCAACAATAGGTTGAGTTCATCAATCAGAATTCATTCCCATGTTCAATGTGCAAGTATTTATAATGGTTTATCTTAACAACCAACGATAACCAAGTTGAATTTTGGTTGTTAGACTTGTTCATTGTTAAGTGTATACTCATTTTTTTCAACTTTGTGTGCATAATAGTCATTCAACAATGAGATCCTTTCCCACTTGCAAGGATCAAACAACTAAGTAAAATGCATTATATTTTGATCATTGCAACTTGACTATGTATACAAAAAATTCCTAAACAAACTCTCGAGTATTTGAAAATATAGGGATCTAAAGGATGACACTATTAGGCGAGTTGTAGAGCCTACTCCAAATATGTATGCACAAAATCAAATTTTGAATTTCTTATTAGTTGTATAAACAAACCACTACATTTCTTACATCAACGAATAGAGTAGGGAAAAAATCCCTTATAATTCAATTTCTATGGAATAAAAGAGTGTGACCAAATTGAATAAATGCATACTTTTTTTGTCATAATAGTCGGCACCCAGAAATGATATTATAATCTCTTTGACCGTAGACATATTACAGTTCTTGATGGATCCCCTTAACCAATATCCATTGGTTTCATAACCACTAGAACTTTTATGTGCAGATAAATTACTTCTTTTGCCACTTGGTAAAGAATAAACTTTGCCTACTACTTCCAAAGCATCCTCAAGTTGAAGTTGAGATTGTATCAAATGAATTATGTTTGGAAGTGACAACTTTCTTTTGGTTGTTGAAAAATATTGCGATGTTGATACTTCTAGCTGGACTTGAGGAGGAGCGAGAGCTTCACATATGCACAATGCCATCTCAAATTTGTTTTCATCTATTGGAGAAAGACTTAAGTTTCCTCCCAAACATGAGTTGTTTTGACTTCGTTCAATTCAAATCGGGATAAAGTAACGTTGAATGCAACAATGTTATAATAAGTTGTTTTATTAATGTTGAATGAGTTTCCTTGTGTTTTTTATGAAGATGACTTGTGTATCATTGTTGAGGCAGTCATGGCATATTTAACAATAGAATACGTTCTACACTTTGGCAATGGAATTTACTTTAATGAATGTTCAAAGAGTAAATTCTTACTACAACAATGACAATGTTGTCGATGCATGAAGGTTAATATTGTGATTGAACATCTTATTGACATGGAGTTTAAGATGACAATTTTTTTATATTAATGTTTGGCCCTTGTTACAATTATGATTCAACATCTTATTGATATGGAATTGGACTATATCAATGTGTTAGGTATCCGTGTCAACCCTTCTCTTTGCTTTGCTAAGTATATTGTTGTTGGACGCATATGCTTTGTAAGCCATCCCTTGAGTATGATTGTATTATCTGACATTCATGGGGATTAATAGTTGTTTAGATTAGACTTAGTATATAATTAAGTGTTGATACCATTGAAGGTATCCACGGGTTATTTGTATTGAGATTGCTCAAAGGAGGTTTTCCCCTCGAAGTGGCATGGAATCAATAAAATTCCCTTTATGTTATATTATTTATGTTATATCGTTCATTTTCATTATTTATTATGGGATCTTTCTCTCATCTTGTATCAGAGCACTTTCCTTGGCACAAGTGGGAATATTTTCTTCTTTTTAGAAAAAAAAAGGGAAAAATTGGGCGGTGACTTTCATATCAATTTATGAAAGTTTTTGTGTAGATTCAGAAGAAACAAGATGCAAATTTGAATTCCTCTTGAAAAAATACACAGGTTAAAAAAAAATCATCTCATTTGAAGTTCAGAAAATGGAGATATCGCTGATTAAAATTAAGTATTTTTCAAAATCTTGGTGATGCTCGCTAAAATTGCAGAGCAAAGATCTTTAGACGGGGTGCTCATATTTATGTTCTGATTGCAAAGGTAGATGCAGAGTGGTTTCTTCCAGTTCAAGAAACAGGTTATAATAGATATTCTGAGCCATATTGATCAAGTTATGATCATTTTAACATTTTTGTCTCAAAACCCTATCTCTATTTATGAGTTTTTTGGGCTCATTGGGTGGAATTTATGCCATTTGTTTTTCTCTTTGCAGTGACTTTTCAGTGATATGATTATTGCAGTATTTTTTTCTTATTTTCATCCATATTGTTCATTTCAAGTGCAAGTTTGGTTTAGGGAATAACCCCTATCCGCTTAATTGTTAGAAGTACCTAGGAATAACCCTAAACTCATTATGAGGAGTACCACATGAACCCCGAAGTGACTGGCCATTGAGAGGACCTTCCAAAGAAAAGGGAAATGGCCCCTACCTAATCGACTAGTTCCCACCTGTAAGGTAAACCAAGAGCTATCGTTTGTGGCAAAGCGAATATCAGTTTTACCTGAGTCATGGTGTGACATTAGAGGAAATTTCAACTCAAAATGGGCCTTTTAACATTTATTCAAATTCCATGTCATCATGTGTTAGCCAATGAAATTTCTTTAAATTTGAAATATCGTATAGGTCTTAAACACTTTTTTAATATAAATTTGGGGATAGGTATCATAAAAAAACTACTTTTTTTGTTTGTATTTTTGACATATCTCCCCATGTTTTTACTCAAATTTCGATCGGGAGAGCTCATTGAATGCAGAATTAAATTCTGCATCCAACGAGTACCCACTCGACATACTTTTGACGGACCCCGCTACCCCAAAAACAAGAAATACCTGAAAAAACGAAATGATGACATCATCATTCCATTTTTTCAGGTATTTCTTGTTTTTGGGGTAGCGGAGTTCATCAAAAGTATGTCAAGTGGGTACTCGTTGGATGCGGAATTTAATTCCGCATCCAATGAGCTCTCCCGATCGAAATTTGAGTAAAAACACGGGGAGATATGTCAAAAATACAAACAAAAAAGTAGTTTTTTTCTTTTCTTCCTCCAAAATTAATAAATATTATTTTATTATTTTAACTATTATTTTATTAGTTCATTTTAGGAGGCCCATTTTGAGTTGAAATTTCCTCTAATGGCTGTACTTCCCTAATACGCAAGTCGTGAGACAAAATTGGTGGTCGAGTGACTCCCCTGAACCTTTAGTAAGTCGAACATACCTGCGTTCCATATCTATTTCCAATTGATAAATAAAATATTTCATTTGTCCAAAGCTATCACAGATCATTTCCACCCCCCCAAAAAAACACCTAGTTATCACCTGTGCAGGAGAAAATAAACAAATGGAAGATGAACTTGTCTACCTCAATACCAAACTCGAAGATATGGATAAAAAAAATCTTAGCCTCCATGTTTAGCATTCAACCATGAATAATAAATGACATCCAGAGCCTTCTACAGATACTGCATTCTCCTTTTCTAGAAATTTTTGTGGTCCAAAGCTTGATTTCTCTCGCTTCAATGGTGATGATACGATTGATGGTATATAGGGAAGAACAATATTTCAATCCATATAACACTTTTGATGTCAGCAAAGTCCCACTTGCAATATTTCATTTGGAAATGAAGCCCTTTAATGGTTTCGTTGGTACATCAAGGATCATGAAGAGCCAACTCGACATTTTTTTGCCAACTCCTTTTGCAAGGATTTGGCCCTAGTGCTTTTGATGAATTCACAGAAGCACTCACTAAAGTTCCCCAAAATGACACTGTGAGAGAGCATCAGACAAAATTTGAGAAATTGGCCAATCACACAAAATGATTGTTTGATACATTATAGAGGAATTGCTTTATGAGTGGTCTGAAGGATGCAATCCGATCTAAGGTGAAAATTTTCTACCCCAGCATAATGATGGAATCCTTAGGGTTGTCTATATTGGTGGAGGCCAAGATCATAGCTCAATAGCACATGCAACCACTTTTGTTCCATTCAGAAATATGGTTTCCCCAATACCTCCAATCACTCCAGCTTCCAGAACCACTCCAATCAAGCATTTGTCTGAAGCTGAGATGTGGGCACATAGAGAAAATGGTCTTTGTTATAATTGTGATGAAAAATTCACCTGAGGACATCGATGTGTTGAGCAAAATCTCTATCTCTTCGATGTGGATTCTCCACCCACACCTAAAATTTGTGAAGATGCTTAGGATCCAGTAGATGATTACGTCGACATTTAGCAACCGCTTGTTGACCCTCCTTCTCAGGACGACCACCCAGAGAAGATCAACAAGATTTTGTACTTCCTTGAGCAGATCAACAACAATAACTAAGTGTAACAAGTGTACAATGGAGATTCATTCCATGGTCGTTGTATCTTGTTATGCTTAAATGCATGTTGATTAATATTTAAATAAGCTTCAGTGGTTAAAGAAATGACTAATAATAATAGTTTTTTATTATTAAGTAGTATTTTTTTATGTTTATATTGATTAGTTTAATGTTTATATTATAACTATAACTATTTAGTATTTCGTTTGAGTTAAGAATTCACTATGGAATTATTTATAAATTTTTATTTCACTAAAGTTTGATACTTCTTATAGGTTTCTTATTTTTGTTATTTTTGTTTATTAAATAGTATTTGTCTTATGTTTTTTTGTCTTATCTTGGTTTAATATTTATGTTTACGTATATTTGAGATTTAAGGTGGACTAAGGCCTATGTTTTTTTATCTACGGATGAGGATGAGACAAGTGTACTATCAAGATTGATTCTATGGCAGCCATTCAAAATTTGAAATAAACAATTATAAAAAAAAAGGAATATAAAAAATAAATGGTAGGTAGTGGATGAATGAATGGATAACTCGTAGCAATGCATGGATAACTCATAGCTCATGAATGGATAACCAACAATTCATGGCACATAATTAGAAGGATGTGAGATAAAAAGAAAAAGAATATAAAAAATAAGTGATAGTTGATAACTCGATAACTGAAAGAATGTCGGTGATTACATGTACCTAGACATGGATAACTCATAGTTGAACCCACTTAAGAAGAAGAATATGAGGAATCAAATAATATTTTGGAAATGTCTTCCATTCCATGACTATCTCTCAACCATTTGATGCCTATGGACGTGATCTAGCCACAAACTATGTGGGTGTGCTAGTATATCTTAAATAGATATGTATAACTATCTGGTAATTCGTTTAATGTTTAATATTTGTTTAACAACCACCCATCTCTACAAAACTAAGTGGCTAGCTACACCTATTGGTGTTCACTAGCCACTTTACTTGTTGATGTGCTATTTAAAAAAAGAATAAACATTAAACTAGTCATTATAGTTATCCATTTATGGTATTAAATAAACATTAAACTAATTAATATAAATATAAAACATATACTATTTAATAAACAAAACAAAATACTTATGTAAAAAAAAAGCAAAAAACAAAACAAAAAGTGATACATTTAAGCATAACAAGAGTTGAGCATGAGATCAACTTTGTGGCTAATAAAAATTTGCGGAGACTCTCTATTTATTTGCTTTTAGGGTGGTGATGATTATTTCTTTTTACTGTGGTCAAGAGGTGAGTGCTAGTCTCTCCTTTATATTTATTTATAACAAGTGCCATATATTCAAATCTCATGGTGAGGGGTTGAGTTTGTGAGCTAGTTGTGGGGCCTCTCGCTAACCTCCTTGTCCTTTAATGCCTTGTGCAATCACAATGATAGTTCTACTTGAGGGTGGATAGATCCTTCTTACATTGAATCTAAGGCTGAGGTTGGCCTCGACTCAAGTTTACTGCTACAAGTACTTGGAATGAGTGATCTAAGTTGTGTACAAGAGTACATGTTCCTCATTGATAAAAAAAACTGCCATATATTCAATCTAACAATATACTTGTGTCATGCTCAACCATAAATTAAAAAACATAAATAATTATCCACCCAAAATTCTAAGATATTACTTATGTCATGCTCAACCATAAATTAAAAAACATAAATAATTATCAACCTCAAAATTCTAAGATATTAACACGAGGTGCCAAACAACTTCGTCGATAAGAGCTCTGGGGAGTCATCGGCCTGTTATCCCCGGCGTACCTTTGATCCGTTGAGCGAGAGCCCTTCCACACGGGACTCCCGGATCACTATTGCCGACTTTCGTCTCTCTTCGACGAGTAAGTCTCACAATTAGGTAGGCAACTACCATTATGTTTGCTTATAGAAAGCGCCTACCTTTGCACACCTCCGTTACTATTTGGGAGGCATCGGCCCCAGATAAACTACCCATCTTGCAGCGTCTAGAGAAAGACGCAGTTAGGCATCCTTATAGGAAAAAGTGGTATTCCGGGATTGATAATGACCCACCTCCCATCTATCCCACACATTCGTAAGAGGTTGTCACTGCAAAGCTATAGTAAAGGTGCACGGGGTCTTACCGTTGGAGTAATATGGTTACATGGGCTTTGAACGTAAATTGATAGTCTGATTATTTTAAATATCTCGTGATGCAGTTACAACGACTTTGCACTAAATTGATCGTCTGATTATTTTAAGATATTCTCGCTACATCACGACATACTCTTACAGGGACCTTTACACGGTGAATTGACCGTCTGATTATTTTGAGATTTTCTCGCTACATCACCACAGAAGACTTAACAAGGCCTTTGCACGTAAATCTACATCAGCGCCTATACAGGTAAGTTGACTTCAGATTTGAAAACCTTTGGGTGTGATAGACGATCATGTAATAAAACGTTACGATAGATAATACAAGTGACCCATGGATGACATGTAAGATGGCCTTGAATCTTTTCAGAAGAGCAAATTTGACAAGGACATCCATTGCTATTTTTCTATTTAAACTCACTCACTCCCTTGGCTTTCTAACCGTTGCTCATCACGACAATTTGAAAATAAGTGTAGATATCATGGCGAACTGGAGATGCGTTGCAATTCTCACATTGGCCTTGCTTGTTAGCGTTGCCTTCTTTCAGATAGCCATGCACCCTGGCTGTTCTCAGAGCTCTATGACCGTTTCTACTAGTACTGTTCTTCATCACTATTGGAAATACGATCAGTATTTAGAGTTATCTAATTAGGGGACGATTTTTTTTGTTTTTACTAGTTTCTGATTATCATGAATTTTCATTGAATTTTTAAAACCTGCAAAAATATTGCTAGATTTTATAGCCTATGGGTGTTTGGGTGTTTAGGTTTTCGTCTAACTTGCACTTAAAATATCTCAAAACAAAAATTACAAAATTTTGTGAGTTAAATTCATCTGAATCAGCTGGAAAACCAAAATCTTCCGCTAGTCAAACAACTCCTTAGTATATTAGTGTAAATTTAGTTATAACTTCGGATTTCAATTACAATAAATTGAGACGTAACTTTCTTAGTCAATTCTATTGATGTGAAGGTTAACTCCTTAGCATATTAGTGTAAATTTAGTTATAACTTTGGATTTCAATTACAATAAATTGAGACGTAACTTTCTTACTCAATTATATTGATGTGAACGTTATACTTTAGAACTCATTTAAACGTTGAAAGTATTCGTTAGAAGCTAAACTAGATACAGTTGAAATTATCAAATTCTGTTTAACCTCTTACTCAAAGAAAGTTGTATATATAAAAATAATGTTTTAGCATTTTTATGATTTTTTAATATAAAGAAAATTATGGATGTTACACTTTGCCACAATTTGTGCTTATAATGAGCATGTTAAAATATATAATTGCATCTCACATTTCTGGATGCAATCAACAATTTCTACATTATATTTTTTAAGCCCTTTTTATATTGCGTTCTCAATACCTGTGATGTTTTTGTTTGATATATACATACAAAGTCAATATCTGTAATGTTACAATTTATTGGAAGCAGGGTCTAGAGGACGCCAAATAGCAGCAGGAAAAGTACATTACCATGAAAGAAGAAATGAAGTTGGTGAAACATACTCGAATTTGCATGAAAGAAGAAATCAGGTTTTTCTTCAATTAGCTGTATTCTGAATTCTTGTTCATATATATTCTGAAGATTCGTTTTTAATTCGTGTTTCTCATTTCAGGATGGCGATTATCATCGACGTGGTACTGAAAGTGTGATCGAACGCAAAATAAGAGAGTCCCCAAGGGGACCAGCACCGCACCACCACCGTAAATGCAGATAAATAGGGAAGATCCATTAGTGTGCACTTTTCTGTTTGATTTAATTCTCCAGGTTTTCGAGGATTTTTTCCCACTTAATTTTTATCACAGATAAGGAGAGACAGACATCATTAGTGGTGCATCTTTTTGTTTGATTTGAACTATGGTTGGATTTTTTATAACATATATTTATAAAGAAGAGAGACACATTATTAGTGGTGCATCTTTTTGGTTGATGTAATTTTCTATGTTTAGATATTATTTGTTTTTAAATTTTTATTATATATATTCAGTATGACTAATTTAAAATGGTGTTATGTCAACCACAAGTTCTAAGTTATTTGGCAAAGTGTATTTTTTCATTATATATATTAAAATGGTGTATTTTTATGTCCTGCCACAGCAAGATATATATAAATAGCTCCAGTGTATTATTATACCTCCTCAGCAGGTATATTGTAATCCATTGCAAGTCAAACTCTTTTGACTTTGGTATTAGTTGCTCTCTTTTGATGCACGTATAAAAAATTAAAACCTGTTTTGTAAAGTATAACTTAGGGATTTGTAAAATATTTTTTTTAATTTTGTTAAAAAAACTATTTTGTAAATAGATTGGTGGATAGAAGATGATGTAAACTTTGGAATTTGGTATCTGGATTTGAGTTGACATGTGGCAACATGACGTCATAATAATAAAATTAAAAAAATAAAAATTATATCCCATTGCCATCTGTTACAGCAAGTGGTACCATCGGAGCCAGCTGTTCTGGTTTTTTTCAGACCTCGGGCCATGAGAACTAGGCAAAATCAGCCAGCTGCTGAATCTCAATCCTTTGGCAGCTTCACAATCACCACAGGGCACTTGGCATGGCGGACACAATAATAGCTGAGACTTCCCAAAAAAGTTCTACAAAATTCAACCCAACGCCCGGTGCAGTCCATCAGTTACAGACTGAACGATATTACAGAAATCAGCAATCCAACAATGACATATATACATTATACCTTTTAATGGTGCCGTAGCAATGGCTTCCGATGACGAGAAAATCTGCTTGAAGCTTCTCAACTTGTTCACATATAACATCTCTGGCATATCCAGTCTCCACCTTCATTTCAAAGCATATCTGAACATTTATAACAATATTTAAAAACTTTAATTCTACAAAAAAGGTAAATCTCCAATGAATATGGAAACTGGTCTAGCAAGAATTGATACATTTTTCTCTCTGCAGATGGCTCTGGCCTTCTCCAATATGGTTTCTTGTTTTCTCTCTGTTGCTTCTTCAGGGACTCCATAATATTAAACGAGAAGACGTAAGCTGTTAATGAAATCATAACATGTCATTGTCAAATAAAGAAACATAAATCTATGAAAATAAGATCGTGATTCGCTACGTCATTGTCAAATAAAGAAACCGACATCTATAAAAACAAGATCGCTAAAAATAGTTGTTTACACGACCTGTGCCATCCACGGCTACGTAAACCCTAGGGGGCGACTAAGCGTGCAACAGGATAACATGATCTTCCTTGGAATAAAAAACAAACACTCCATAACCTGAACAAAAATGGCTTAATGCTGGAACAAGTTTCAGGAATTTAACGCGTCAAGAATAAAACAGACATAGTAAAGCCAGAAACCTTACCGAATACACTACAACCATGTAAGGAAATTGATTGCCAAGCTCAGTATTCTCTCCAACTGAAAATGCAGGAAAAAATCAGCCCACCCACCAGGTCTCGATTAATATATACCAGTGACGGGTAAAGGCAGTGACCACGGCATACTCCACTTGCTATCGTCGGTGGTCCATGCGGTCTGCCATCTGTTGTGAAGATCCACCAGTCGTCCATGGGGTCTGCCACCTGTTGTGAAGATCCCCGATCAACGATTTAGAACAAATAAATTATTATGTAATGGCTAAAGGCAGTGACCACCGCATACTCCATTGGCTATCGCTAGTCGTCCATGCGGTCTGCCACCTGTTGTCAAGATCGTTGATCAGCCTTGAATGCTTTTATAAAATGGAAGACTTGAATGCTTTTATAAAATGGAAGTCCCAAGGAAATTAAAAGTTTCCACGGGATTCGAAGCTCAATAAAAATGAGAAATGGCATGTGATTGAGGTGTTGTACTACACCATCATTCCTAGTGTTTCCAATAATCAAAATCCAAATATTGCAAGTGATGAGGAAGAAAACGAGTCACCTGATATAGTGGACATGTCAATCTTTCCACAAACCTTTACTTGGCTATGGACGACTCTCTCGGCCTTGTTAGGTTAAGTTATTAAAATATTATTTTTTTTAATTTTTAAATAATTAAAATAATTGTGACAACTATAAAAGTATTATATATGCATTTTTCTAAGTGTATTGTTAAAATTTGAACGAGGGAGACCACAAGCTAGCCAAGGGATGAGGAGTCGGTATGTATCCTATGGTTATACCCTAACAAAGTTTCAATGCATAGTATTTAACCATAACAAAGTTTAAATGCATAGTATTTACAAACTTATAATTAGGTATAAACCGTTTTTCAAAGTGTTAAACTATGCTTTCTATAAAGAAACTTGCATATTTTTATAACATAAGTCAAGAATATTACTAGAAGTATGTAAGGAAGCTTGAATATGCTTGTTTTATGCTACATTGCAATAACCTATATCGTATTTAAATGGACATTTTTTAATTCATTTTTGTTTTAATTTCTTTCAAATTGTAATTATATTTGTTTTATCATATATTTTTATAGCAAAATTATCCTATTGCTATATAGTTTCAATCTCTTCTTAGGAGGCAGGTACTAAGCAACTTTGTTGCTTATTCCACTATTGTTTTGTAACTAATTTCAACAATCAAGTTTCTTAACAATTAGATACCAGTTCAATTGTGGGCTTAATGTATTCCTAGC
>LPNX011033702.1:0-13129 GCA_001517045.1 Pseudotsuga menziesii | reverse complement strand
CCAATAAATGTGCTTGTCCCTTTTTTCTTGGATTTGTCATTTGTATTACTTTCTCAAGAAGATAAATGCCTTTGAGATGTCCTTGTTTAGTAAAATTCTCAATTAACATAAAAATAATAATAATTGGTTGTCACAATCGTCATTATGCATGAGGGCCATACTTGACAACTTATGCATGAGGGCCACAATCGTAATAAGAATAATTGGCTACCACAATCGTCATTATGCATTATAAATTGTTTCTTTAATAATGATAACTAACAATTACTTTTTGCACTCTTTTCTATACATTATCAACTAACTATAGTCCAATTAATTCATGACTTATTTGTTTATATATATTAAAATGGTGTATTTTTATTATATATATTCGGTATGACTAATTTAAAATGGTGTCATGTCAATCACAAAGTTCTAAGTTATTTGGCAAAGTGTATTTTTTCATTGACACTCATGGATGAACATTGATTTGACTTAAAATGAATCTAATTTTAAATAAAATTTTAAATTTTAAAATATTGCTTTTATTTTAAAATGTAGAAGAAACTTTGTAATAAATAATTTTAAAAACATGAAAATATTGACAAGAATGATTTTCACATAAAGTATTTTTATGAACCACTTATGGTAGATATTTTTTCAAAGATTAAAGTCTACCCTACCACTCCACTACCACTCCTTATATTCACTAGTAGTACAAATTGACTTTTCTCATAAATTGTAGGTACCAATGATTGTGAGGCTCGTTCATATTTTCTCACATCAAAAAAACATATATTAAAGTTATTGTTTTTAACCTAAATAATTATTAAATTTAATCAATCTTTAAATACATTCAATTTCTTTTGTAAATAAAAAGATTATAAAATGGAAAATAACTTTGTAGAGAGAGATTATCTTGCTTGTGTTCCCCACTATGGCACCGGAGCCTTAGGTCTCCACATTCATCATCCCCGGATTGTAGAAGTGGAGCTCTAGCCTTGACACAATCAAGTCAATTTTTTGTGGTGCATTAGCTTGATATCCACATTGTGGTCCTTCCAAGCATCACCAGACTCCTCACCCCCCTTACTTTTGACAGCTTCACTCATGGACACATGCTAGATTAAGTTCTTCATCACCCGATACACCATTATCATCCTATCATAAGTAGCCATTAAATAAATTCAATTTGTATTAAGTAACATTGATTTATTAATATGCATGTGACTAATATTAATAATTGAAGCAAGAAAAATATAATTTCATAAAAAGTATGACATAGTTTTGTTTACAAACACACACACACACACATATAATACATCAATATTAATATCAAACATGTATTATGTTGATGGACATTTAGATATTATTTGAGATTTTGGATTTGGTTGAACGGATCAACAAGATTAAGCCAAGTGCAACAACTGTACAACATGGAAAACGTCTAGATTCATGGTTGAAGAGTAACTCTTTTAACAAAACTTTATGTGAACAGATAAATAAAAGTTCAAAACTTCAACAAACTTTATTCTAAAAGGAAGAGATGAAATGAAATTCCAACTTTGCACATAACAGTTATGGAATTTGTGACTAACGAGTAATGTTTAATCTGATGTATATTAACATATTTACATCCCATCTTATCAAGATCCAGCTAAGAATTAGATCGAGGAAAGAGATATCTACAGACGTTGTTCTCCATCTAATTCATCTTCTCATGTACAATTTAAAAAGTATCAACCAACTCTTCAATGCAAATGAAAGAGAAAATCAACATAAAATTCTCTTCTCATGAACAATTCTAAAAAGTCTCAACCAAATCTTCAATGTATATGAAAGAGAAAATCTAACATGAAATGCAGAAAGGGTGATTAGTTCAGCACCTTATTTGATTTGAGCTTATAATATAATCCATATGTATGGAAGCATATCGAAATGCCTATTTCTCAAAGAAGACATTCACAATTGCATAAAAACATGCTCTCACAGCCAATCCTTCTTGGCCAACAATGGATCCTTGATGAAGTGAATATGCATGTAGATAGAATTTAACCCTTAATTTTATTAAAGAGAAAAGAGACTTGCTGAAAAATACCTACAAATGGTAAAAAATATCTACAAATGGGAGGAAGATCGATTTCAATAAGACAATGAATACTTTCTCTTTTATATGGATTTTATTTCATTGCATTCCATCTTATCATATTATATTTCGTGTGCACTAATGTTGATTAGATATGACATTGATAAGGTTTTTCACCCAAACACCTAGACACAAAGAAAAAGAAGTCATTTACACACAAGCCATTCTTTTAAATTTGGATTCCCATTTGACATAATGATAAGGATGGTTTAAAATATCCCTCCATTATAATGTGCTTTGAACACTACCATTCTTAAACAACTAAAGATGTTTAAAGAACATGTAGGATTAGACTACAAAGCCAACACACATTCCAAAAAGAGACAAAACTAAATAGCTGTTGATTTCAAATGATAAAAACTACATGAGGGAGGTAAACAAAGCCTGATGTCGACTTTCAATCATCGACTAAACCAACCCAATCAAATTCAGTGAAAACTTCTAGTTCAGAAGAGCAAGTGGTGTATTTTATGTCAAACTTGGATTTGTGTTGAATAGACATGAGAATTCACTTTGCTTCTTTCCAGTGAATTTTATGCGGATCTTGGGATAACCAAGTGTTAATTTTTCTTTATTTCTTAGATGATATTCTAAGACAATTTACAATGGTTGGATGAATGAAAGAACAACAAGTACAGTCACACAAGAGAAAACAAATATTAATCCTAGGAAACCCTCATGGGGGAGAAAACCAAGCAAAAATTCCTTAGTATAGAACTCAACCAAAACAATGTAAAACCCCAAGACACCTTATTCTCTTTCTTTTTGGTCCACTTGTTCTTCTCTCTCTTGCAAACTTGCTTGAGTGAAATGAGTGCAAATGAAGGGGGAGCTTCCCTATTTATATTTGACTCTTGACTTGACCTAAAACCTAACAGAGCCGACTTGTTTAACTGAGAGGGATGACTTGTTAAGTAAGACACCAAATTAATAATTATTGCAATGACACATGGGTACTATTGATCTGAATTACATTCGGAGGTTTACATTGATTCTTTCAATGACTCTTACATGACCAATTACATCAATTAGAGCTCTCAAAAGAGGAATACAATTAGTACAACAAGAATATCTTCCAATTTTTCAATGTTTTAACACTCCCTCTTAACTAGGAAAGTATTCTACATAGGCAAAAAACACTACCACAACTATACATCTGACTAGTGAGTCTCTATATGTCATAGAAATATTTGGAACAACACCATGCATCTTCATCATCAATCTATAACTACATCATCATCAGTATGTGAATATTGAATCTTCTTCTGTAACATCAGTATGTGAATACTGAATCTTCTTCTTCAACATTAGTATGTGAATACTGAAACATCATCATCATCATCATCTGCAACATCAGTGCGTGAACACTACATCATGATCTACAACATAAGTATGTGAATAAAGAAACATCATCATCATCATCAATATGTAAATATTGGATCATCATCTACAACATCAGTATGTAAGTATTGGATCATCATTTGCAACATCAGTATGTAAATATTGAAACAACAACAAAATCATTAGCATGTTAGTGCTAGAGAAACATCATTAATAATTGCTAGATCATCATCTACATAGTCAACATAGAGATGATGGAACATCATCATTATCAACATACAATTGTTGAAACAACATCATCATCATCAGTATAGAAATACTAGAACAACATCATCATCATCATTATAGAAATACTTGAACAACAACATCATCATCAACATAAAAATATTGAAACAACATCATCATCATCAGTATAGAAATATTGAAATTGTCTTATCACAACAACATCAATATGAAAATATTGAACCTTCCACAAGAACATCAGTATGAAAATACTACATTGGTATGAAAATATTGAACTTGCCACAACAACATCATTATGAAAATACTGAACCTTCCACATCAACATCAATATGAAAATACTGAACCTGCCACAACAACATCAATATGAAAATACTAAACATCTGTATGAAAATACTAAACCTTCCAGAACAACATTAATATAAAAATAATGAACCTACCACATCAACATCAGTATGAAAATAATGAACCTGCCACATCAACATCGGTATGAAAAAACCGAACATCAATATGCAAATTGTTAGTTTTTCATCATATAAGCTAGCATTATGATCTTAGGATCTTTTCACTGAGAGAATAACAAGCACACCAATAAAACATAAGAACATCACAAGAGACAAGAGACACAAAGAGTTTTCCTCGGGAAAACCATAAAGGAGAAAACCCCGCAACTTCCTCAGAGATAGAATCAGCACCAAAACAGTAAAATCCCAAAACAGTAATATGATCTCCCAACAACAGCAGTCTCTCTCTCTCACATTGAGAGAGCTTCTCCTCTCTCACTCATGCACCCCAATGAGTGAGTGTGAGTGTTGCAAGTGAGATAAATAGAGAGGCTCACTCTCTATTTATATTCTTTCGTTCACTTCAAGTGCACTCCAACATGTCGGCCTCACTTAACAATTACTTACTAGAGCCGACATCTCTAGGAGTGTCTAATAACCCTAGTGATCCACCACTTGTGGGGACTTTACCTCCTCTGACCAATAGGAGGGTAACACAATGGTGGGGACTATTGCCCCAACTTACAATGACTCACCTAGGGTTTACTTCACTAGGATAGTATAATAACCCAAGGGCCCCACAACTGTGGGGACTTTAACCCTTGACCAATAGGAGGGTTACCCACACTGACTTGACATGAATTTCTCATTATAGAAACTTCCCGGAATAAACATCGGGGTATTACATGACTCAAATACATTACAATACATCCTGGAATGAAAATCGGGTTACAATAGATAAGAAATACAAGTGAATACATTCCAAAGTTACAATTACATCAACACTCCCTCTTAACTAGGAAGGTATTCTCTCGACACAATTTATCAGCAAAAGTCTTCTTCTCTGTATCATCTGAGTCATCGTCAAGTCTTCGTCATATTCAAAGTCATCTTTATCTTCAACTCATCTTTATCTGTAAGTCATATTCATTTTCAAGTCATCTTCATCTGGATCTGGATCATCACACGATCTGGATCATCATCACTGAACCTAGATCATCACTTGATTTGGATCATCATCACTAGATCTGGATCATCACTCGATCTGGATCATCATCACTAGATCTGGATCATCACTTGATCTGGATCATCACTGGATCTGGATCATCACTCGATCTGGATCATTACTGGACATCATCACTGGATCTGGATCATCACTCGATCTAGATCACCGTCATTGGATCTGGATCATTACTCGATCTGGATCATCTCTGCTGGATCATCTTCACTGGATCTAGATCCTCACTCGATCTGGATCATCACTGGCTATCATCACTAGATCTCGATCATCACTCAATCTGGATCATCCCTGGTGCTATCTCATGATTCTTCTCATCACAAGAAGTTCTACAGAGCGAGCCCTTTTTCATGCTAGTTGTATGCCTAGCCTCCACGTAGGTCTTCGCCCAACACTTACATCTGACCCACTCATCAAAAAGGCACGCCCAGCACTCACATCTGATCATATAGGAACCAATCCTATAATCACATCAGAAAGGCCCAGCACTCACATTCACCAACATGATAGGACATCACATCACTAACATTTATGAAAAGGCTTCAATACTTACATCTGACCTACTCGTCAGAAAGGCACAGTACTCACATCCATCCAGGATAGAACACATCCTACTCACAATGATGGAAGAGTTCTGTACTTCCATCTAGGCTGGAACACATCCTACTCATAATTATGGAATATTTTCCCACTTTCATCCAAGATGGAACGCATCCTGCTCACAATGATGAAAGACTCTCATCCAAGCAGGAACACATCCTGCTCACAGTGATGAAAGATTTCTGCACTTACATTCATCCAGGTGGAAACACATCCTGCTCACAATGATGAAATGGCTCTGCACTTACATCCATCCAGGCGGGAACACATCTTTCTCACAGTGATGGAAGGACTTGCACTAACATCTGATCATGAGGGAACACATCCCAACAATCATATCAGAATGGCCCCCAGTACTCGAATGAGCTACCTGGTAACTGAACAGGTGCCTCCATTCTCAGAATGGCAGTTGCACTTATATCCGACCTGCTCGTCGAAATGGCCAACACTCACATCTGACATGGAAGGAACTTAATCCTTTAGCCATGACAGAATTGTTCAGCCCTTACATCTGATCAAGTGGGAACACATCCCTCTATCATATCAGAATGGCTACTCAGTCCTATACTGAGTGTTGCTTGTAACTGACCAGGTGCCTCCATTCCTAGAATGGAAATTACCCTTACATCTGTCCTACTTGACAGAATGGACAGCACTCATATCTGTCATGGAAGGGAGAAACCCTATCACCATGACATAATGGCTCAGCCCTTATATCTAACGTACTCATCAAAATGGCTATGGATCTCAGCACTCATATCTAACATGGAAGGAACCAATCATCTCACCATGATAGAATGGCTCAGCCCTTACATCTGACCATGGAAGGAACCAATCCTCTCACCATGTCATAATGGCTATGGGACTCATCATTTTCCCTTGGAGGAAACCTCGATCTGGAAAACACCAAGCTTCTCCTTGAAGTACTTGAACTTTACGCAACTCTGATTGTCACAATGTATACAAGTAGCATCCAACTGGAGATCAAATATATCAGACAATAGCTTCCGCAGCCATACTGCCTCACAACTAGCTGAACAATCTGCGACATACTATGCTTCAGCTGTACTCATTGCCACATAGGATTGCTTCCTGCTAAACCAAGAGATCACACCTGATCCCATACTGAAGCAACACCCTGAAGCGCTCTTTCTATCAATGGCACTTCCTACCCAATCTGAATCAACATAACCCTCCAGGTTAATATTTTGATTCGTATCGTACTTGAGCCCATAATCAATTGTACCCTTCAAGTACCTCAGAATATGCTTTGTAGCAATCAAGTGATCATGTCTTGGATCTATCAAGAACTGGTTCAAGGTGTTCATAGCAAAGAAAATATCTGGTCTCATGTTCATCAGGTACATCAATGACCCATTCATCTGATGATACATCGTAGCATCAACTATCTCTAATGAAGCAACACTCAATAGCTTCAAGTTTGATGCCATAGGTGTGGCCATAGCCTTGCAGTCCATCATTCCAAACCTCTTCAGGATCTCTACTGCATACTTCCCTTATCCAAGGAAGATTCCATCTGTACTCTGCCACACCTCCATACCTAGAAAGTAATGCATCATCCCCAAGTCCTTCATTTCGAGCAAGCTTTCTCTTCGTATCAGCAATCAACCCATCTGTACCTGTCAAAAATAGATCATCTACATATAGTAGAAGCATCATTGGGTTGCCATATTCAACCTTGTAGTAAAGGTTGGAATTTTCTTTACTCTTAGTAACTCCTAGAGTCATCAGTAATCTGTCCATCTTGTTGTACCATGTCGAACCTTAGATCTTCTGCAGTCACTCCCTCTGAAGCGGAGCATCATACTCCCTCTGTCTTCCGTACTCTATGCACTAAAAACATTTTGTACCGGAGTGACAAGTAGCTTCCTGTGCTACTAATATTCTATGTGACCATCTAGTGTATAGAATTGCATTTTCAACCTTGTAGCAAAGGTTAAGATCTTCATCAGGCTCATCATGTATGTGTTATTCCATGGGTGTCTTCTGAACTCGTACAATGCCTTCTTTCATTTGCACACATGATTATGCATATCATGTGACTTCACTTCCAGTGGCTGCAAGATGTCTCTTCATAGTCTGTCTTCTTTTCGTGAGAAGCCTCATGCTACGAATCTTGCTTTGTATCCCATGATGTTTCCATCTACTGCATGTTGGAACTATGAACTTCTCTTTAGGTCTCGATACTGCACCCTGACATCATTCTTCTTGAACTGGTATTCCCTTTCTTCTTGGTGGTTGGAAGGTTCTGCATCAATGATGTCACTACACTTCGTCATATTATTCTTTGTCTTTGAATTGTCGCCACTTGTTCTTTGAAACAAGTCTTCATTCTTCTTTGCTTGTAGGTGAAAATGTATGTGATCTTTCCTACAATTCAAATCTTTATTTGTTTCGTAGGTAGACTCCTTCTTGAGCTTTCAACTTCATTGTCTTCTTCATTCATAATAGCATCGTTTCTTATCCAAATCCTAGGATGGATAAGAGGTTCTTCAAGATTTGAGTCCTTCGTATTCTTCATCATTTGAGGGATCTTCTTTGGATGGTAAGAGCTTGATCTTCAATTGCTTCCATCTTCGCTTCTCTTCTTATGAGTTGAGCTTCTTCTTCTTCCTAGAGTCTACTGAAAGTAATCACTTCCTTCTGGCACACATTCCTCGCATGAATGAATCCCATGATCCTGGGAGGCCATTCAAGGTGGCTATCACCACTTCTACATTCTTTATTTCTTCTTTTACCACTTCAAGTTGTTCTTAGATTTGAGAGACGCTAGTACAGTATGATTGTATGGTCTCTACATTCTGGATCTTCACACTCTTCAACTGGTTTCTTAAGGTCATCTTCTAACATATGTTCTTCCCTTCAAATAGCTTTGTCAAGGAATCAAACCTCATCGGTGTCTTTAGGGAAGAAACTTGTGGTACAAGTTGATCCATGACTAAATCAACCATGATCTTCTTGGCCTTAACCAAGTTCTTCTTGTAAAAGGCTTCTAGACTCATCTCCCTCTGGAACTGGAACCTCTATACTCATGTAGGTGTCCAATCCATTTTCTTCAGAGAGATCATATACTTCTAGGCTTGGAATTTGTCAACTTCGCAAAGCTGATCATCAAGCTGATGTGATAGATCACTTTTAAATGAGAACCTCAAATGAAAATAGCAAAGGATTAGATCTTACCGATTTGAGCTGTCCGTTCTGGTTCCAGAGCTAGTTGATCTAGGGTTTGTCATAGAAACCCTAATTTTCAAAACTTGGAATATTTCAGATATGTTTGGATAGATATATATATCTCTTCAAATGGAGCGATCCAATGTAGTCCTTTTCTGAAAATAGTGGAGGGAAGCTCCCGGAACAGGAAGCCCTAGTTTTCCAATTTCTTCTGCAGAAATGCCTGTAACTGTTTCTATGATATCTCTAAAATTACTGATCCTATGTGTCTAAAATTTTTCACTGGGGTAAACTCGCATGTCCCTGATCTAACACTATAGGTTTCATCAGAATTGGTTTCACTATTTGGGATTTATTATCATTTTCCCAAGGTGACCTGTTATAGGACTGTTCAGAACAACGAACTTGTATGACATTCCACGTGTCACTGGTTGATCTCCTGAGTCTGATATTTGGACCAACAAAAGTAAATTCTGTTAAATTTATAGAAAATCTTCAGGAATTCCATTTGGACCTCTGTATCCCAACATATTTCAATTCTTCCCAGGTGTTCTATTTAGGGATGAATTCTGGAAGAGACTGGAACCCTAAATTGGAGGGATCATATCTCCCTGAATATAGCGAATAGGAGGCTGATTTTTGGACACAGTATTAATAATAATTTTATCTTCAGTATCTACAATTTTCAGCTCCTTATACTTCACCAATATCAGCATATAGTGAATGTAACAAAAATTGGTAGTTTTAGTATTTAGGGTTTTTCTAGCTCAGGGTCAAACTAGGGTTTGACTTTCCCAGAGTTTCACCCAACCAAATTTTCTGATCCAGGTATCAAAACTTCAGTTTTTATGAGGAGAAAAATCCTATGCTGGTCTCACTCAAAAATTCCTCTTCTGTAGAAAGCACTAATTTCCGCATCAAAAACTGAAAATGCTCGGAATTGAATTTCGCTTCGACAGAAAGATGCTCCCTTCAATGGAGAGTCAGCCTAGCATAATTTTGCTGATGGATTATGGAGAGAGACCCAAAAAGTAAGAATCCGTAGCTTCTATAGCTGCACAATTTCTTCTTCTCAGGTTAGCTCTGATACCATGTTAGTTTTTCATCATATAAGCTAGCATTACGATCTTAGGATCTTTTCACTGAGAGAATAACAAGCACAGCAATAAAACATAAGCACATCACAAGATACAAGAGACAAAAAGAGTTTTCCTCAGGGAAACCATAAAGGAGAAAACCCTACAACTTCCTTAGAGACAGAATTAGCACCAAAAGAGTAAAAGCCCAAAACAGTAAGATGATCTCCCAACAGCAGAAGTCTCTCTCTCTCACACTGAGAGAGCTTCTCCTCTCTCACTCATGCGCCCCAATGAGTGAGTGTGAGTGTTGCAAGTGAGATAAATGGAGAGGCTCACTCTCTATTTATATTATTTCGTTCACTTGAAGTGCACTCCAACATGTCGGCCTCACTTAACAATTACTTACTAGAGCCGACATCTTTAGGAGTGTCTAATAACCCTAGTGCCCCACCACTTGTGGGGACTTTGCCTCCTATGACCAATAGGAGGGTAACACAATGGTGGGGAATATTTCCTTGACTTAAATTGACTCACCTAGAGTTGACTTCACTAGGATAGTCTAATAACCCAAGGGCCCCACAACTATGGAGACTTTAACCCTTGACCAATAGGAGGGTTACCCACAATGACTTGACATGACTTTCTCATTATAGAAACTTCTCGGAATAAACATCGGGGTATGACATGACTCAAATACATTACAATACATCCCAAAATGAACATTAGGTTATAATAGATAATAAATACAAGTGAATACATTCCGAAATTACAATTACATCAACACAAATATTGGACCTGCCACCACAACATCAGTATGAAAATACTGAACCTGCCTCATCAGTATAGGAATACTGAAACCAGCTCTTGGACACTCGCCATATTGGAGCAGGTCCTCGGTGGGTTCTCTCGTAGATCCATCTGGGAATTTTTTCTGACTTACTAACCCTTTCGAGTCAAGAAGCCTAGTCAAATAGATGAATCTCCCTAGGGACCAAAAAATACTTTTCTAGCTTACTAGCCCTACCAAATAAGCATATCTAGACATACTAATTCCCATAGGGTCAACATGCCTTATCTGAATTACTAACCCTTTCAAGCCAACAATTCTAGTCGGGCATACCCTACCCTAGACTGGGATACCACACCACTACAATAGAAAATCCTTCTACCATATGTTAAAATTGTTGTGCCATTTAGATTATCAAGCAATGAGTCCAATATTATTGATGCAGTAAAAGAGGAATGAAGATACACACTGAACAAATCAAACCACACAGGAAACAGATGAGTATAGCTTAGATTATTATAGTATCATTGTCATTAATTTAACTAGTGTTACAATAGTGTTACATAAGGAAGAATTTGAATTCATTAGGGAGGAATTTGAATCTACCAAATGGATGTGACTATCTCTAACTAACTAGCTAACTAATGGTGTCTCAATCAATATCAGAGTCCAAATTGTTAACTCTAGATGTCTAATCAAGTCACACAATCAGTAATAAATAGTTAACTTAGTCTAACTCAAGTGGTAGGTGAGAAAAGGATCCTTATCCACATGCATCCATGCATAACTGGCGCTAACTGAACTGATTATGATCTAACTGAATGTAACTAGAAAATAACTAAGCTTAACTAGTTCCAACTCTAATTGACTGAAGGAGGTTCGTGCTGAGACTCCCAGTGGCTCCTAAAATGTAGGGATTGGTTGATGAGGCACCTAAATTGATGCATGAAAGTACAGTTACTGACAGTTAGCCTCTAGTAGTGTTCCCCACACCCTATTAACTGGTACATGTGGCCCCATTAGGCCAAGTGGACCCAATGGTACTAGTGGACCCAATAATTAAATAAAACTCCTAAGTTAGGCTAAAATAATATAATAGACAGTATGGTCAAGGGATGATTATAAATCCTAACACCCCCCTGTTAACACCCAAAAATGGTTAACTACCTCATCTACCCCATTTCATGGCTCATTCGTCCATTTGCCTACCATATTTCCCTGAAAATCCCACTAAAAAGCCTCCAAAAGGCCTAAAATGCCTCCCAAAGGCCATAAAACCATCTAAAAAGGCTCCAAAAGGCCTAAAATGCCTCCAAAAGGCCAAAAAACCCCTTTTTCCTCAAAAAATAACCAAAATTCCTCTAAAAATAGCAAAAATCCCCAAAAGGGAAGAAAATGAATAAAAATAATGAGGAAAAAGGAGGAAAACCTTAAAACAGCAAAAACCCTAAACAAGCTGCCCTAAACCACATGGTTTCCAAAAACCATGGGCTAGCATTCCACCACTAAAAAACTATAAATAAGTGGTGGAGACCCCTCATTTTCACATCCACAGTCATAAGCACCCTTCCTCTGCCAAAACATCTCGTGAAACCCTAGCTTACCATCAAGCTCTTTTCACCATTGAGACCCATTTTGGCCTATTTTCCACCATCGGAGAAGGAGAAGGAGCAGCTCGGAGCTCGGAGCCACCGACATCGGATCAGCGCAACGGACTCCACCAACCTCCTCATTGGAGGTAATCTTAATCAAAACACCATTACACATTTATTTGCTGTTCTTATTTCATGTTATTTACGTTTACTGCTTTAGCTTAGTTTTATTTCAGTCTATTTTTATTTACTTCATTGAACTGCTACTAAGGATTTCAGATTCCTTAGTAGGTGCTCATCAGCACAAGCTAGGGCGAAAACCCTAGGTACAGTTTTGGCGACTCCGCTGTTTCTTTTTACTGTTATTTTTTCCGTATTGTACTTTCGGCTGTCGTTTTCGGCCGCCGGAAACCGCATTTTTTCTTTCCGCAACCGCGACCCGATCACCCATTTCAGGCCCCAATCCGCGACCAAGTCGTCGCTGTCCTCCTTGTTTACTGCGCCCCGATCGCCCATTTCAGGCCCCAATCCGCAACCAGGTCGCCACTGTCAGCCTTGTTTACTGCGCTCCGACCGCGCATTTCAAGCCCTAACCCGCGACCAGTTCGCCGCTGTCAGCCTCTTTTCCTGTGCCCCGACCACGTTTTTTCCG
>LPNX011033692.1:11139-26683 GCA_001517045.1 Pseudotsuga menziesii | reverse complement strand
CAACCATGATTGGAGTTGAAGTTAACTTAATTGTTGTAGAATCACTGGAATTAAGCTCTAATAGTTGTATTAGTGAATTTAAGAATTAATATATCAACAATTGGAGTTCACGCAATAGTCATGATTGGAGTTGAAGTTAAGCTAACAATTGTACCACGACCCTACCAGTGTTGTGTTACACTTGAGTTCGAACTATTTTAATAGGAGTTCTACTCTTACATGACTGCACATTAGCTAGATGCCAAATTTAGTTGGACTAATCCTTAAGTGATTAGAGTTGAAGTTAACCTAATAGTTGTAGAATCATTGGAATTAAGCTAATAGTTGTATCTAATAATAGATGGAGTTAAGGTAGTGGTTGTATCTAATAATCAAGGTAATAATTATCCAATTTGTATCTAATAATAGATGGATTTTTAAGCTAGTGGTTGTATCTAATAATCAAATAGTTTCAAAATTTAACTTTAATTTTTACAACTATCATTAATTGTACTTATCACATGTTAATTAAGTATTCTTTATTTTTTTGATATTATTATTTATTAATTTTGGACCAAGTCCATAGAATTAATCTTGATAATACACTTGTCTCATTCTTGTTTAATTTTGGATGATGTCTATAGAATCAATCTAGCCAGTACACTTATCTCATTCCCTTTCTTAGTTAAAAAAACATAAATAATAGTTCACCTCAAAATTCTAAGATATATACCCTTATCAACATAACTATTCAGCTAAAAATATTGAGAAATCAATAATACTTTTAAATCCTTATTAATATCCAGTTTTAAATAAAAAACAAATAAGTCCTTTTTTTGAAAAATAATATTTAGCTACATGAAGAGCGAAAGCCTGTCAAAGGATTTATTAAACAGGATATAGTGAAAATAAAAAACAAATTATGCAGCAAGGATATAGATGAGCAAAATATACAGTCAAGATGAATTTCTGTTCATACAAATTATTATTAATAAAGAAAAGTCATACAATTCTGCCTAAGGCGCAAGCTCTATGGAATAGAAATGCAATAGAATTCAGAATAGACAAAAGTTGTTACTATCAAGTCGATAGCTACAGTTACACTTCAGCAGCAGATTTAAATGACAGACTGTCTAGTTGATAATAGTTGATCAGTTGAATGCACGTCCACTTACCATTTCTACATCTTCCAGCACCGCGAGATCTTGTGGCTTGAAAATACCCTCAAACCATTGAATTGCACTCTCTCTAACACCCTCTGCTGCTACTTTCCTTCAAAAATGCACCGCCTGTACACATGATTCGCAATTAACTGCATACCCAACAAAAACGAATCTCTAAAAACAGTTACTTCCACCTGCGAAACTATAACTAGCCGAGGGAATGCTGGGAGACGTGAGCCAAGTACTGCAGATTGCATTTGACAATGGTATCCACAAATAAGCATGTCTCCTCTTTTGTATTCCCGTGTGGCACATCCACCGCGTAGGATTCAATCACAATGGTTCCGGGTTTCCCATTTATAATTCTCTCGTGCAGATTGGTGATGGATCGATAATTGGTGAGCCTGTGAATGCCTCCCACGATACTAAAGCTCAAAATATGCCGCTCCTCGTCTAGAATGTCCAGTCGCTCTGTGCTGGTGGTTGCGGGGAGACCGGAGATGACTCGAACCTCTCTCAGGCAGCCGACCTTCACCTTGAGATCCCCCTGACCAGACCTTATGAAACAGCTGCGGACAAATTGCTTGTAGATTTGGGGCTCGTCGAAGCGCCGCACCAGCGACCATAGGACGCTTATCGGGGCTGAGCTTATAAGACAATGCTGCTGGGGACGACGGAGTACATCCCACATTAAGACAATGCTGCTCGGGACGGCGGAGTACAGGCCACATTAAAATGATGGCAGTGGGCTACAGTGCAGTCGAAAAGTTTAAAAACAATCCGGGAGGGTGGACTCTTTCGACTTGGACCCACGCCAGCTGGCTTAACCAGCATGAACGTACATGCTGGATAAGCTCAACCCGCGCGCACTGCTCCCTCCATCCCCAACTACCCCACACTCCACCACCTCCTCCACCCACCACCTCCTCCATCCCCCAACTACTCCATGCTCCTCCTCCTCCCCGTAGCACCTTACTACCTCCACTGTCACCTCCATTGTCGCCTCCTTCCTTCCATCCTTGCCTCCTCTACCATCCTCTTCTGCCTTCCATTCCACATGCAACCTCCTGCTCCACCTCCCTTCACCGCCCATCGATCACCATCCTCTTCACCCGTTCTCCTGATGCACCGTCCCTCTCCTCGCCCACCTCCATTGTGCCACCTCCTCCTCACCATGCCTTTCTCCCACCACTCTCCGTGCCCTCACCGCGTCTTCACAGTGCTGCCAACCTCTCATGCCGTCACCCCTCTGCACGTCCCTACACTCCCTTCTCCTCCCACCTGCGCTCGCCTTAACAACCACCAACTCCACGCAACACCGCCTCTGCATCCTGCTCTTCATTCCGTCACCTCTACCGTCACCCTCCACTACCACCAATCCGCCACCCCATCCACCCCACGTTCCGCTCCTCCACTTCCACAACCTACACACAAAAAAATAAAACATTATATAATATAATACATATATTATAATATTTTAAATTGGTTATTATATTAAATAATAATATAACATTATTTAATAATTTATTATTATTTAAACTATATATATAGTTTATAAAACATTAACATAATAATATTATTAATTAATAATTATTATTATAAAAAGAAAATTATAATAATTATTATTTATAATATTATTTTTGGGAAAAAAAAGTTATTTAACCTAACTAAGAAAACCAATTATTGTTGAAGAAATATTCAAAGGAAAACAGATCCAAAAAAATCGAAGACCATCATCATCTAGTGTGGAATAAATCAAAGATCATGGAATCTGGTTTGCGACTAAAAATAGAGAAATTAGAAGCCAAGTTAAAGCGTTATCGAAGAGATAATGAAGAATTATAAGACACAAATACGAACTCGGAAGTAATAATTAAAATACATGAGATACAAAATAAGCTCAAGGAACAAAACATTTCCGACCAGAAAAATCATATAGAAAAATTGTCTGCCTAAATTGAGAAATTAAAAGACGAAAATGATTTTAATGAGAGATTGAAAAATCAAGATATAAAGAAAGAAATAAACGATTACAAAGCAGAAATAAAACGGTTAAACAAAATCATTAGCGACAAGGATGAAGAACTAACGCAGATACGACATAAATTAGAAAATCAAGAATCAGTATCGACAACAGATAAAAGTTTTTCAATAACAAAATGACAACTCTAAAAAGACTCATAAGTTAAAAAGATTCATAAGTCGGAGATTGCAAAAGTAATAAAACACTATCCAACCATTCCAAAGAAATTTTTAGATTAAGGAACCATAACAAAACACTAGTCATGAAAATTAAGAAGTTGAAAAATAGTTGGAAGACAGAACAGTCTACGAAAGACATTGAAGGAAAACTTCTAGACAAGAAGGAAGAAAATAGTTGCATTAGAAGTCATGACAAATATCTTAAGGAACAACTTAAGAACTTTGAAGATGACAGAAAAGCGCAAGTAGAAGTGATTAAGAAGTTTCAAAATGATTACGTGCAATTGGAAAACAAGTTGTAAAAGATACAGAATGAAACCTTAAAACCCCAAGGAACAAAAACACAACTTCCAACTCACATCTATGCTCAAAAGAAGACACTCGTAAAAGAAAATGTCATTGTGAAAATTCCCTATCGACACCCCAACCATAAAAATTGAAATTCTAAAAAGTGGAAAATATCGAAAGATAATGATACTAATATGATCAAAGCTCCTGACGATAGATCAGTAGAAAATCCCAAAAGTCAACAACAAATCAAGTTAGGATGGATTGACCCATCCACAAATCGAAAGTTATGCTCTATACCTAGCAGTTCGTATCGACATATTTCATCATCCACGACATCACAAAGAACGATGCAACAACATTATAAGGATTTGAGGACAAAGCCTTTCTAAGAGAGTGGCAATGTAACAAACATAAAATAGGATAATAATTAAATAATTAATAATTAGTTTAACTAAGTTAGGTTATGAAATGAGTCGTCTCCTCAACATTAACTTCCCAAGCCATATTTAAGGCAAGGCCACCATTTATAATATATCATCTCTTATCTTATCATTAATATATATTTTCCTAATGGCGTATCTGATTTACCAAGTTTTTTGGTGAAATCATTATGTGAGCGAATAATTATTCGGCTCAGAAGTATCTTCGAGAGATGGAATTTCAAAAACATACTTCTTCTCTAGTATATGTGAATTTCTCTCTCCCATAAAACTATGAACTTATCTTGTGCTGCTGTATATAATAATGAGGAGATGCACCTCCTATTTATACAGATTTTCCACTAATATTTTAACTAGGGCCGACTTCTCTCTGGGGAGAAACATAATTTTTATTTTTTTCTTTGCTTGCTTTTCTCCCCAAGGTCTACATTGTTCTTCTAGGGTTTGTATGATTGATTACAATAATTTCATCTCATGTAGGAGGTACAATACAAGAACAATAAGAATTGCTTCTAAAGTTGCACAAAATCTAACACTCCCTCCCAACAAGGAAGGTATTCTTTGGTCTTCATTAACATCACGATGATTTGGGTTTCATCTGTACATCTATACTGTCTCTACCATCTCTAAACATACTGAAGGTTTTCTTTATGAAATGTTGTTATGAATTTGTTCTATCTGGATGTCTTAGAGAAAATCTTTTGCTACCTATCCATCTCTATTTTCGATGGAATACCTCCATGCCTGGCTAGAGATCCTGGATGAGAAAATGTGTATGGCCATCTACTACATGTTTATCTCATCTGCCGATGTGGTACTCCAATACTTGGCTGAGAACCTGAACGATTAAATGTGCATGACCATATACTGCCTGTTTGTCTCATCTGTGGATGGGATATTCCCATACCTAGCTGAGAACCTAAACAAGTAGAGGTGCTTGTGCGATCACATGGCCATATGCTACCTGTCCGAATCATCTACCAACGGGATTTCTCCCATACCTAGCTGAACACCTGGATGAGAAGAGGCATATGTGTGAACTTGACCATCTACTACCTTTCTATCTCATGTATAGATGGGATTTCTCCCATACTAGGCTGAGAACCTGGACGAGCAGAGGTACATGGGAAAAAGTATGATAAATGTCTCTTAGTCATCTCTCCCTCTCAAGGAGGGTTACGTTCTCTTATACTCCAAGTCTTCCATGAAAGTATTCAAACTTCACCCTGGGAAGAGGCTTGGTGAGAACATCTGTAGTTTGGTCTTCTGTCAGAATATACAATAGCTCAGCCGCACCTTTCTGCACCATATCACGTATGAAGTGATACTAAATTTCTATGTGTTATGACTTGTCATGAAAAATTGGGTTCATTGACATCTGCACACAACTATGGTTATCTCAGTGAATCATAGTTGGCTCTGGAATCTGCACAAACAATCTTGCAAGATGTTTACGAAGCCAAATTGCTTCTCGGGCTACTAAACTAGTAGCCATATACTTGGACTCTGCAGTACTGAGAGCTACAGAGTTCTGCTTCCTACTGCACCAGGAAATTACTGCAGAACCTCGACTGAAACAACATCCTGAAGTACTCTTCCTATCAGTAGTGCATCAGGCCTAATCTGAGTATGTAAACCCTTGCAATTTCAAGTCATATTTTGAAGCATATCATAGACCATATCCCATAGTTCCGCATAAGTAGAGCACATGTTTTGCTACAATCTAGTGAATCTGCCTCGGTTCACACATGAACTAACTGAGAGCATTCACAGAAAAACAAATACCTGGTCTGTTGTTCGTCAGATACATTAAGGACCCAATTAGCTGGTGATACTTGGTGGATCAATTAAACTTGTATATGAAGCAAAATCCCTCAACTTCTTCAAGTTTGCATCCATCGAAGTAGCTATGGAATTGTAGTCCAACATTCTGAATCTCTTCAGGATATCTATGGTGTAACTTCCTTGTCCTAGAAAAATATTGTTCTACCTTTACCATACTTCTAATCTCAATAAGTAGTGTATCAACAATGTCATTGAGAAAGGTTGTCTTGACATCCATCTAATACAACTTACATCCCATAGTTGAAGTGATATCAATGATTGATCTTATGGAAGTATATCGAGCCATAGGAGAAAACAACTCATCAAAATCGACTCCATCTTTCCAAGTGAACCCTTTGGCAATAAATCTAGCCTTTTATTTTTCAATGCTCCCATATGCTCCACGCAGAGTTTCATGCTCCTCTGCATTCTGCAAAATATGTCGTGTCCATCTGGGTATTTTCTGAATTAAGGCTGCCATATATGTGGGAGCATCATCTGTCTCAACTGGATCAACGGGACTGATCGTTTTATTCCTTTCTCCATACTCCCTCTTAATTTCTAGAGGGGGATATTATCTCATCTCTTCATCCTCATCGATATCCATATCTGATCCTCTTCCTTTTCAGATAGCAATTTCTTCTTCAAAGGTTACATCTCGACTGAATTCGATTTTCCTTGATCCTGGGATGTATATTCTGTAATCCTTTGAGGACTTGCGGTATCTCACAAATGTTCCCTTATTTCTTGAAAGTTCTTACTTGGGAACATGAATGTAGACTGGAAAGTAATTATCCATCCCAGTGATGACCAAGCTCATCAAGGATCCCGCAATTGTCTTTTTCGAATCATGACAATAGTGTCGTATGGTTTCTATCTTATGTAATATATTAGAATCCTTTTCTTTGAGGGATAACTCCCTCTGTCTCTCAAAATTCGGTTGAGTGAATATTGTTGAAGAAGATAGATCAACATTTGTAGAAGCCTTCCTCTTATGAGCACCAAATCTCTACATGAGATCATTATGGGCCCAAGAGTCATAATTCATGCTTCTAGAGGCTTTCTACTTCCATTCCATCCATATATCAATGGGATCACTTATCCTTGTAGGTCATGGCATTCCCTACAAGTCAAATTCTATCAGATGGTTAGCAATATTTCATAATCAATGTATTAACAAAATAATGTAGGAAACTTTTAGTCAATGCTTCAGCACAACACACATAAGGTCATTATTTGGATGCTTATGGTATCCATTATACCATACCAGTAAGAGTGTGTACTACTCCAAGTATGTTATAAATGAATTGTCATCCTAGATGGGTTGTGCAGCATGATAGACTATTTAAACAATCATGTGTATAGAAAATACTACATAAGACTACTTGTTATCTACCTGAATTTATAAATGTAGATCTATGTAAAACATATTAAAAAATAACCAGATCTAATCTACTAGAGCATGTAAAATCAAATACTTATATTTTGTAGTTTTGTGGGTGGACTCCCACTATCAGAGTCCACCTATCTTCATATGCTTGTTTGACGATCATAACAGTCTTGATATTCACATCATTTCTTATAAGAATAAATCCGAATGATCAACATTCCTTGGCTCCTTGTGAGTAGGGTCTTCTTCTACATTAGCAGTTGAAGCTCCATGCTTCCTTTTATTTGAACTTCAACAGCTATTGGCATAATGATCGTATTTCTTGCACCTGCAGCATTGGATCTGAGATAGATCCTTCTTTTGATTCTTCTGATTTGGGGGAAGACTTAATGTCTTATTTTGGTTCCTGTGATTGTATGGCTTCCTTCCCCTTCCCTTTCCTTTCTTGGAATGAGATATGAACGCTTGATTTTCCTTAGTTTGAGTTCCATGAAATCTTTGTCATGCTACAATTCTTGTTTCTTCCTGAGTGCATTCTGCCCATAGCTTATCAAATTTGGGAAACTTGGATCGACCAACTATAGTTTGGATGAAAGACTCCCAATATGGTGGTAGACCATTTAAGGTGGTCATAACGAGATCATTTTCTTCAATATTGTCTCCACTGGACTTCATCTTGTCCTGTATCTCGATGATCCTCATGAAGTATGAGGCAATATTCTTGGACTTCGTCATCTTCATATACAATAGTGTATTGCTCAATGTGAGAGTCACATTGATGCTATTGTGTTAGAATAACTTATTTAAGGTTTCAGACATCTTCCTCGCTGTCATATTTTCTGAGATCTAGGGAACCAAGTCGTCTCTAACTGAGTCCACCAAAATCCTTCTTGCTTTGGCATCATTCTTACTCCCACGAGGTTTGTCTTCGTCGGCTTCTAGTTCTGGGAAATTTTCATTTACACACTGTAATAGGTCATTTTATTCTACTAAGAAGAAGAAACATAGAGTTCTAAGGGATGAAGTTGGAAGCCCCTTCCAGAGGATCTTCAACCTTCATACTGATCATATTGACTGCAGATCTGGATCTGAAACCCTAGCAGAGACTAGGTCAAAACTAAAGGTTGGATTTTTACAAAATTGACTCCATAAATAAATGCGCCCTAAGAGGCGAGTTGAGAAAATGTCGAGTCGAGCCAAAACTATGGAGGGAGTAGGTAAAAAATTGAAACCCTAATTTTTGTTGCAACTACAGAATTAGGTTAAAAATTGAAAATTCACAGAATTTGATTATACCTTCACCAAAATATGCACCCTCCTTGGAGAGAAATTCCCAAGGCTCTTTTTCTACCAAAACGTTGAGTGAATACCTTGAAATATGAAACCCTAGTTTCGACAAGTTTCCAACATAATTCTGAAAATGGCTTCTTCTAGCACTGCTCTGATACCATGTTAGATTTTCTTAAGATTATAGCAGTATATATCAATTGCATTTATAAATAGGATCACTATAAGATAGACAAAGAACAAAATAATAACACAAGTAGTTTTCACTTGGGAAACCCAAATGGGAGAAAACCCAGCAACCTTCATCTAGATATAACAATTCTAAGATAAGAGTACAATGAAGAAAGAGAAAAGATTGGAAGTATCTTCCAGAGATGGAAACCCCAAAAACAAACTTCTTCTCCAGTATATGTGAACTTCTCGTGTGCTGCTGTATATTATAATGACGAGGGGCGCCTCCTATTTAAATAGATTCTCCACTAATATTTTAACTAGGGCCCAATTCCTTGGGGGAGAAACATAATTTGTATTTTTTATTTGCTTGATTTTCTCCCCAAGGTCTACATTTTTCTTATAGGGTTTGTATGATTGATTACAATAATCTCATCTCTCATAGGAGGTACAATACAAGAACAATATGAATAGCTTCTAAAGTTGAACAAACTCCAACAATTTGGACTGCAATTCATGCTTTCTGTAGCTATATTCCTAACACTTGTGGCTTTGACCTCCCCTTCCAATATGTTAACAAATTATGGTTTCCTTTTGTTTCAAAATTTTTTGCACTTGTATTGATATCAACTAATTATTTTAATGCTCCATATTTAATGTAATATTCCAGCTGCCTTGTATAGGATGCACAATATTCAACAAAATTATTTTAATGCTACATAGTTAAAGTAATATTCCAGCTTCACAAAATTATTTTAATGCTACATAGTTAAAGTAATATTCCAGCTTCCTTGTAAGGGATGCATTGTATTAAACAAATATGCATGCATTCCACCCTGATGAAATCCATTCTCTAGAATGGAAAATCAAGTTTGTTTATTGCGAGTAGGCTATCTGTGGGGAAGTTTGAAATGGTTGTATCACTACTTCATCCATTGTTGTGAAATGATGAATTCTCCTATGAGAAATAGATGTAGTTTGTGTGTCATGTAAGTATATTTATATATAATGTATATAATCTTGATAGTTGTTACCTGCATTAGGATTCGTTATGTTTGGTAACTCTTATTGCAAAAAAATCTGATATCATAAACGCAAAAAAATTTAAAAATATCGATGGGATTAGTAGTTATGAGATTATGAAATTGCATAACTTTTAAATCATACGAATATTGTTAGAAATGGAATTTGATTCTCCTGTCATAGGTTGATTTGCAACTTCTTCTCCTCTCAAGATTACTCTTTGTTTCCCTTTTTTTCTCTATCTTTCTCTCTTATTTCTTTGGTGTTGCTTTGATTCCGAGTAGATATTTTACTTCAACGTTTCTTCCTTCCCATTGTGATTGATCAACAATCCAAATTCATACTTGCAACAATATGTAATCACAATACACAATGCTAAATTTGCATTAGAACACAAGCATTCTTTCAAATAGGTTAGTCAATTGTGAAGGATAAAATTAGTAACATGTTTATGTTTTATGTTTATGTTTTATATTTATATAGAATTCCTTTAGGAATTCGGGTGGGAAATGTGGTTGGTAAGGTAGTTGGAATGACATTAATCACATCAATTCCTAATTTCATTCCTTGGCATTTTTGTTTAGGATTTTAACAAAAATAGGACCTCGATCAAGGGTTTCAAAACTACCTCGATCGAGGTTTTAATAGTAGCTCGATCGAGGGTTTATTAGACCCTTGATCGAGGATTTAATAAAACCTTGAGCGAGCTGCTTTTAAAACCTCTATCGAGGGATTTGAATACCTCGATCGAGGGCCTAAAAAATAGAGAATTATCCCTCTTATAGACAAATCAATGTTTCTCTGTGTCTTCCAGGGGTGTAAACCCTGCCATTCATGGCACATAACTGAGCGGAGTTTGTACCGATAGATTCATCACTGAATCCAATATCCATTGAGGTATCATGCATGGGTTTTGGAATTCATTTGTTTTTTTTTAATTCGTTCTAAAACTTACACTTAGAAAACCTGACATCAACTTCGAAGCAGCTCAAAGAAAAATATTTAGGGTAAAAAATACATATTCAAAAATTTCATAAAAATGCACAGCCCACACATTGGCGCGTCCTCTTCAAAAGGGTATCTTTGGTTTTCAATTTTTGAAAACAATGAAAAAAAGATTGGGATGAACACACATGTCTATAAAATGATGCTGAAATCAGATGTGGTCACTTTCGAAAAATAATAAATAATTGTATAATGTGAAATAAATTAACAAAAAAATATGCATACCATAGTGCATTTTTTGTGGATCATGCTCATATATATATTAAAATTATTAATGTAAGATTGAAATATTAGGGTGGAACACGAGCCACTTATTAACTTCTTCAAATTTTTATGATCACATGGTTCATTAAATGCAAAATTTCACACATTAAATGACATCGGAATATTTTAAAAAAAATATCATTGGGAAGCCAACATAATATTCTACAATTTGTTTTTTTACTACAAGTCGAAATTCACATGGCATATATGCATTTCGAGGGCTTCTATCTAGCACATGAGTAAAAAATCAGGTTTTCATCGCCGAATTTGGCCAAAAAGTGTTACCCACCTTCATGGAATCACCCAAATTTGGACCATTCCCTTTAAAGTTTATGAGTATGCTCATGTGTGAAGTCACTCCAGCAAGTTTGTTCATAAGGTTGGCTTTCAATTTGGAAGGTGGCATATCTCGACATTTATGAGAGAATTTTATGGTCGAGACTAAGAGGAGAATGATTGAGCTCTGTCGAGGTACGCTCGCAGTCATCAGAAAAATTGGGAAGTTGCTAAATATTACTTGTATCTCTACCTCCATGCATCATCGTGGTAAACTTTCCCTGTGCATGGTGCAAAGGTGGTGGATTATAAGAAGTAATTTCCTACACGAAGGTGGGGAAATGGAGATGGGAAAATCCACAATTGGGATAAGCAAGGGTAATTTGGCTCACAAGGACCGGGATGGCCCTCCCCTAGTTGCCCATAGGCATATCACACACGCTCAGAAGAAATTTGCATGGGAAGCTAAATATTTTCAGCTAGGTTTGTCGATGGAGGTCCAAGACCGGATTAAAGGAATTGAAGGATGTTTGTGGGAGAATCTAGATGAGGATACGCTTAGCTCGAAAACTGAAGTGACAGAGGAGTGGATCATGGACCCTAGAAACAATGCATCCTAGCTTGGTCTCTATGAAAGGATTGTAGCCCTATTTTGGGTGATGAAGAATCTTATGGGACACATCTTATGGGAATGCATGCAGAAGGAGGAGGGGGGTAATACCACGGTTCAGTGCTGGAAGGAGCACCATGCAGAGACCAGCAGGATGAATGTGAAGATGGATGCAGTGTTGGAGGCTCTCGAGATTCGGTTGTCGCCCCCCCTTGTTGGATGGCCTTGCGGAGCTGCGGTGGTTCTAGATATGGATTACCTGTGGCATCTGTCAAGCCACTATGGGCTCTGAGGCTAGTCCTCTCTGGGATGTCGGTTATGTTCAAGTTCGAGGTTTTTTTGGTGTCTGATGGTCTAATAGAGTTAGTGGGTCTAATAGTGATAAGTGGGATGGAAGGGTTAATTGGTTAGATTGTAATAGATTATGTTATACAATGAGAAACTCTGGTATTTTCAAAGATAGCTCTGCAGAACTATGGTATGTATTGGGATCTATAACTCAGTGGCCTTTTGCAGTGAAGATGTTTTGGAAGCTTTGTAACTCTCTTTGTTGTTAATATAATGCTTTTCTTACTTACAAAGAAAACTAATTGATAATAAGTATTATTTTCCTCTTTATTTTAAAAAAAAGGTATTATTTTCATGAAACAAATAAGTATTATTTTCCTCTTTATTTTAAAAAATAGAATAGACATAAATTTTTAGGTTATTACGCCGTAAGGTGTTTAACAAATGGGAGTCGACTCCCACAAATAAATGCGTTTTTTTCCCCAGCCGTAGGATGCTTTCGTCTGACGATTGGGGTCATCTGGCTCCTTCATTCCTGATTTATGTTCATCTCTTCATCTACCTTCTGACTTCTTCATCTACCTTCTGACTTCTTCTGATGTCTTGTTGAAGAAGCTGTTGGAATCCGGGAAGTGTGCGGAGTTGTGAGAGGTCGCTCAAAACAAACAGCAGAACGAGCCGAAGACTCAGGAGCATCAGAAAGAACACGAATCAGGCAAGGATGGCGGTGGTTATGCGAATGAAGATGCATCCGTGGCCGAGAGCAAAATGCAAAACCAGAAGCAGTCTACAGCTGCAGGACTCGCGGAGGAGCAGCCCATAGAGGTGTTTTCGGACCGTTTGGATTGCTGGTCTTAGCCCAGAAAAATATGAGAGAACAGACAACCGTCTATTTCTATGTCGCGAGATTTGCCGATAGCAAGTTGCAGACTTTCTTCTGCCATGACGAAACCAGGTTAGCCGGAGCATCATGCCTTTCAATCTCCTTCAATGTATATGCCCTTCTATCTGCATTTCAAAGCACAAAACAGAAAATAGATGAGTCATGGAGCCCTCATTATGTTCCATTTAAAACCCATCATCCTTACTGAACCCCACACTTCCTAGTTATATACAGGACGTCTCAGTTTTTAGTTTTGTTGGTATGTTCTCTGGATAGTATGTGCTTAGCTATCAACATAGATGTACGAATAATAAATAAGAAGAGAAGAGTCAGTGCAATTAGAGAAGTCGCTCCTATGAGCCCAAGTAGCCATGTACCCATTTTCTTCTAACTGATTTTATATATCTCTATTTGTTTTTGACAGAAAACACCCAATTTTTTTTTCCGAATCTAGATCTGGGATTTGAGAGAGTTACAAGAACCAAACTAGGTAGATGAGATTGTTGTAGGCAGCTAAAGGCTGAAAACAGAACCTGGGTTAGTTCAGGTGCCTGTCAACATTTCAATCCATTTTAACCAAAATCACCAAATTCTTTTTTTTTTGGTTGCTCTTCTCTAACAAAACATATTGCTCAATTTTAACGGAAGATCTTTTTTTTTCCTTAATTTGTTTTTTTTTCCCTTAATTTTGTTTTAGCCTAGCATTCCATTCAACTTTTGAAACTAGGCATCAAATCTTGCTAAAGAAACAAAAGCAAATCAGGGTATTTTAGTTGTGACAACAAATTCCCAGTTTCTTTACCGTATGCCAATGCATTATGGTAAGAGGATGAGAGATCGAGCCTCGTCCAGGACAAATTGGATACTAGGAAGGAGAGGATGGCCAAGAGGAACCAAGAGCGGGTGCACACCAGGGAAAAACTCAGAAACACCATGCAAACGTAGACTGAATATGAAGGTCAATCTTGAGTTTTGTGAGCTCATGAATCCCAGCGAGATTAACAGCCTAGGGCAACAGGTGCAATCTAGCTATCCAGACACCTACTGTTGGACATTTTAATTTCAGTGTGCACGCGGCCTTGGTTCTTGTGTGGAGTGCATTAACCTTCCTAGCAAAGGAAATGATGTTAGTTTTTCAACATTTAAGCTAGCATTATGTTAGGATCTTTTCACTGAGAGAATAACAAGCACAACAATAACATAAGCACATCACATGAGACAAGAGACACAAAGAGTTTTCCTCGGGGAAACCATAAAGGAGAAAACCCTGCAACTTCCTCTAAGATAGTATCACCACAAGATGTGAAACCCAAAACAGTAAGATGCACTATCCACACAGCAATAGCCTTCTGTCTTCTATCAAGCCAAAGTATTTCCTTCTCCAATAGTGCGCCACACTTGAGAGAGAAAGTGATGTAATTCACAAGTGATAAATAGAGAGACTCTCACTCTCTATTTATATTCATTCGTTCACTTGAATTGCATTTTCACACGTAGGCTCAACCTAACAATTACTACTCGAGCCTACACCTTAATTAGTGTATAATAACCCAAGTGCCCCGAAACTGTGGGGACTTACCTAATGACTTGATATGACTTGTTTACATTATTAATCTTCCCAATCGGAACATCGAGGCATTACAACATGACTCAAATACATTATAGAGACATCCCGGAATAAACATCGGGTTACAATATATAAGATACATAGAAGAATACATTCCGAAGTTACATATACATCAACACTCCCTCTTAACTAGAAAGGTATTCTTTCGACACAATTTTCAGCACTGGTCTTCTTCTCTGTATCAACTGGATCATCTCGTCTTCAAGTCATCTTCATCTTCAAGTCATCTTCGTCTTCAAGTCATCTTCGTCTTCAAGTCATCTAGATCTGGATCATCTCTCGATATGGATCATCATAGAACGTCATCACTCGATCTGGATCACTACTGCTGGATCTGGATCATCACTCGATCTGGATCTCTCGGAGTCATCATAACTGGATCTGGATCATAGCTCGATCTGGAGCTCCACTGGTCATCATCATGTGTGTACTATCTCGTCATAGGAAGTTCTACAGAGCCAGCCCTTTTTCATGCTGGTTGTAGGCCTACTCTCATGTAGGTCTTCGCCCAGCACTTACATCTGAATTGCTCGTCAGAAAGGCACGCCCAACACTCACATCTGATCATGTAGTAAACTACAATCACATCAGAAAGGCCCAACACTCACATTCGCCAGCATGGTAGGCACATCAACTACCATCTGTGAAATGGCTCAGCACTTACATCTGTCCTACTCGTCAGAAAGGCACATCCATCCAGACAGGAACACATCCTATCACAGTGATGGAAGACTCCCATCCAGACAAGAACACATCCTATCACAGTGATGGAAGACTCCCATCCAGACAAGAACACATCCTATCACAGTGATGAGAGATTC
>LPNX011033690.1:7415-28502 GCA_001517045.1 Pseudotsuga menziesii | reverse complement strand
AAGAGAATTTGACAATTGTTTGTAATATTTTCCCATTTAAGGACCAATAACATATGAACTTCTTAGGATTCCACACATTGTTACAAATGCCTTGTATGCTTATGACATTAATTTGACATGCCTTGGGTAGTATCTATGTGACCTCGTTTAAAAATGCATCATTGAAGTGAAAGCTCAGGCTAAGTAGTGTTGTTTTTGAAAGGAAATGTTACAAATTTTTTGGGAATTCAATAAAAGTTGAACAAAAGTAATTGTACCTGTCAAGATAGGAAAAGTTGGATCTGGTGCCAGATCAATTTCCTATTCCATATAGTATGAAAGTATATATAATGAAAAATGGATCATTTTTAAGTGAATTTTTGGTCTAAGTAATGTTGTCTTTGAAAGGAAATGGAAAAATAATTTTGGCAAGACAGTAAAAACTAAACAAAAGTAAAAGTACATGTCAATATACGTAACATTGGATAAGGTGTTAGATCAATTTACTCTTCCCTCTAGTAATAAAGTCCAAGAATTGTAGGCCAAGTGTCAAAGAGTCTAAGGAACTTTCAAACCATGAATTATAATAGTTTATGGAACAAGGAAACAACTAATAAGAAGAGAAAATCACCTAAACTTGAAAAAAAAACCAACTATTTCTAACTTGAATAAAAGCAATAACTAAATGGACTAGTTTAATACGCTTAACCAGCTTGACAAGTTTTATTAAAATGGATGAAATTGTAATTGTGAAATACCCTCAAATTGGCTTACTATGGCATTGAAAAGAAGAAAATTTGATAATTGCTTTTAACCTTTTCTCATTTAAGGACCAAGAACATATTAACTTCTTATAAATCCATACATTGGTACAAATGCCTTGTATGCTTATGACATTAATTTGGCATGCCTTGGTTAGTATCTATGTGACCTCGTTTGTGTAGAGGGGGGGATTAATATGTTTATTGTGGAATGAAATGCAACATATCACAATGGAAAAGGTAAAAAAATTGCATCATTGAAGTGAAAGTTGAGGCTAAGTAATTTTGTCTTTGAAAGGAAATGTTGCGACCATTTTGGCAAGGAAGTAAAAAATGAACAAAAAGTTAGTGTTCGTGTCAATATAGAGAAAGTTGGATATGGTTTTAGATTAATTTGCTATTCCCTCTAGTATGAGACTCTAGTGAAACTATAACGAAAAATGAGACATTGAAGTGACATTTCAATATAAGCAATGTTGTATTTGAAAGGAAATGGCAATTTTTTTTGGAAAGACAATAAAACTAAACACAAGTGGAAGTACTTGTCAATATAGGGAAAGTTGGATATGGTGTTGGATCAATTTTATCTTCCCTGAAACTCCAATAACTATAAGTCAAATGTCAAAGAGTCAGAGGCACTCTCTAAGCATTATAACAGTTTATGGCAGAAGGAAACAACTAATGTGAAGAGGAAAGCACCTAACTTGCAAAAAAAGACAAGACTATTAATTAACTTGAACACAAGCATTCACTAAGTGGAATAGTCTAATACTTTTTCACTAGTTTGATCAGGTTTATTAAAATGGATGAAATTGTAATTGTGAAATATCCTTGTATTAGCTTTTCATAATGCAAATAGATAGTGTGAAAAAAGCTTTCTTAATATAAATCAATTTCAAACCCTCGTGTGGTATAAATCTATTTTGATGTGAAATTTATTCGATCAGAAAAAAGGACAATCTATACGTGTTTCCTTCTTTGGAAGAAAGGGAAAGAAGGTGTTATTTACTCTAAAACAGTGCACATACAAGAATTTATTTAGAACTACAAAATATGATAAATTGTTTTGTAAGAGATTGGGGAATAACACACAAAAGCATACAAAATTTTAATAAAAAGGAAATTCACAATTCTAAGTATCTCTAATTTGATAAAGTTGAAACTAAATGCTATGTTCATTTTACAAAATTATTGGAGGATTGCACAAAAAAATAAGGGGCACATAAATGATGTATATAGATGTTTGTAATTTATAGAAGAATCTTGAAAAACTATGTATTTCTAAAAAAACGCTATGGCACGGTCAACCAAAGAACAATGGACCGAAATACCAATAAACAATGGCACTATAAAAAAAAATTAATTGCGTAGGAAGTATAGGGTTTTGAGGATATCTAAATAATACTAAAAGAAGAAACGGTCCCGAGAAAAACTATATTTAAGAAGATTACAAAAAAAACTCCAAAGACACGATAATTACAATGGAGTGATTTGTATTAGTTTATACAAAGAGTAGCATGGGAACATAATACTATACGGAGAAAGACCACAATAATTCTAGCAATAAATGTACAATTGAAGGGGATACTGTGTAGGCCATCGAGATTCTTTAGAATACATGGCTTTAGAAATTGCTCCTCTTTCTTGTCCACTAATTTGCAAGAGTGAAGGAAAATAATGATATTCAATAGCAAAGTGTTGTGGTTGAATTATTTAGTATTGGGAAAAGGAAAAAATAATTACCTTATCTCAATTGGATGATATTTTTTGAGTTCACATCATAAGCATGTAAAATGTAGAAAGAACAATGGGTGTTGAGGAGTTAACCCTAACCATATATAAATTATATAAATATAATCTAATATGTTGTGGGAAGTGACCAAATACTCATGTAAATAAAAAATAATTAAAGATGTAATACACACACACACACACACACACACACACACACACACTACAAAATTTGAACCCAAAATCTGACAACATCTGACCAAAAAGACTGTGTCGTCAGACTTCACCTGCAAATTACGAAATTTGATTAATTTTTTTTAAATTGATTGAATGAAATGTCGGATTTTTGATGTCCCTCACATATCCAAGAAAGATGTTCTTATTGGATTTCTGACGTACCTTGCATATCCAAAAAATATAGAACGACAAGTCAGATTTCCGATGTACCTCGCATAAATTATTGGATATGCGACACATTTTTTATAACGGTAACTAGGCTCATGTCATCAAAGATTTGACGAATAAATAAATTTGAAAATCTATAAATTACAGAAACATTCCAACATGTTTGTTATAGAAGTGACGATTTGAGGAAATTATTTTATTCTTCGACAGATGGTTTGCAAAAATAGTGATGTGTGGAGCTTGATTTTTTAAGACCAATAGTATTTATTCAAGATATTTGTGAGAAAATATCAAATAGCAACATTTCTAGTCCAGACGAACAAAATCGACAATTTCTTGCTAGATTGTGCAATGGATTGAAAAGAAAGAGTGATGGGAAATTTTATTGTCCATGTAGTCAATGCAGGGGCTTTAAGACGAGAAGAGTAAACATCACATGTAATATACCTCAAATTCCAGAAATAATTTTTTTTTCTATAAACATATATCTTTAGACATATTAATAAAATACCTAGCTGTTATGAGGAATTACAAAAAAATAGAGAGTTTAAAGCATAACCCTGGCCATATGAAATGATCATTATCTCCTTAAAAAACTTAGAAACCCTTTTCCAAAAATAAAAGATTTCCAAAAAAACCTCAAAAAGCTAAGTTACTGTTCTTCCACTAGAAACATTTCGCAGTTCTGATTCCGTGTTCTGCATTTCATATTTCGCACTCCGTAATGTAGAATGCGTAATCCAAAATTCCATTAAATAAATCGTTTACCTTCCACATCGTTGATTCCTTGCAGAATTGACCCTAACCGTCGATCTTGACTTGATGAGGATTACGAGTTGCAGAAACCCCATTTTCTGTTTAAAATAATCCTTGACTTTCTGCATTCGGCATTCTGTAAATGTGGATTGCAGGCTCCGGGTTGCAGAAAATCCAAATTCCTCCAACTTAATCTTTTACTTCCTGCCTTCCTACCTTAATCTTTTAATTCCTCCAAATTTTGGATTGCGGGTTGCGGAAACTCCAAAATCCGTGAACTTAATCCTTTACTTCCCGCCTTCCACATTCCGCATTCCACAAATGCAAATTGCAGGTTGTGGAAACACAAGGTTTCATTAGCTTAATATTTTATTTCCCTCTTTCCACGTTCTACATTTCACTAATGCAGATTCTGGGTTGCGGAAACTCCACATTCCGTTAACTTAATCTTTTTACTTTTTGCACCGTTGATTTCTTGTGGCTTAAGTCCCAACCGTTGATCTACTTCTTTGCGGATTCCACAATATTTAAAGGAAATTTCAACTCAAAATGGGCCTTTCAACCCTAATTCAAATTCCATGTCATCATGTGTTAGCCAATGAAATTGCTTTAAATTTGAAATACCGTATAGGTCTTAAACAATTTTTTAATATCAATTTGGGGATAGGTATCATAAAAAAACTACTTTTTTGTTCGTATTTTCGACATATCTCCCTGTGTTTTTACTCAAATTTTGAGGGGGGGAGCTCCTTGGATTCAAAATTAAATTCTGCATCCAATGAGTACCCACTCTACATACTTTTGATGGACCCCTCTACCCCCAAAACAAGAAATACCTGAAAAAATGTGACAATGATGTCATCATCACGTTTTTCAGGTATTTATTGTTTTTGGGGTAGAAAGATCCATCAATAGTATGCAGTGTGGGTACTCGTTGGATGAAGAATTTAATTATGCATCGAACGAGCTCTCCCAATCGAAATTTGAGTAAAAAACAGGGAGATATGTCGGAAATACGAACAAAAAAACTAGTTTTTTTCTTTTCTTCCTCCAAAATTAATAAATATTATTTTATTATTTTCCTTAGGAGGCCCATTTTGTGTTGAAATTTACTCTAATGGAAACCTTTGTGACTATTATCAGTCATTCATCTTCCTCGTGAATACAATCTCGGTCGTTGATATACTTCTTTGCAGATCGATATCTGATCTTGTGGATTGCGGAAAGAAGGTTGCCTTACAAATTTTCAGAACTAAAAATATGCAATCTGTCTTTTGCAACTTCTATGAACCGTTGATCTCATTGCTGATTTGATCTGGAATGTTGATATTCTAAATTTGTGGATCAACGTTTAACCTTGTGGATTCAAGGGTTTTTGGTTTGGTTTGGGGTTTTGATTTACTGTAAGCTAAACCGAAATGAGGATTAACTTGATGCTTAAACAAAGTAGCTGATTTGTCGTCCAACTCACTCAGGAGGGCTCAATCCTGCAACAAATTCCTTTGGATCAAAATTTCATGCCCACTCTCTGTTGTTAATCAACTTTCTAGTTGAATCAACGAAATGGCTTGTTGATCGTCCGATTAGTGTCCCCACCAAATCAATGGTGGAATTCAAAAACCATGAAGTGTATTCTATAAATATTTCATGCACATTAAAATTTTTACAAAACCCACAAATTCTCCTAGCGAAATCATTGTGGACCATCGATCTATTTTATGATCCATCTAGGTCGTAGATCTTGATCTTAATTCCCAGCAATCACTTCTGATTTTGCATCCCATCCATTCCTATATTTTCCTTGCTCTTTCTCCAGTGAAAAGTCCTTATCGCCATCGATCTTCTCCAATATTGATCTCCATCACATGATGTATGGTGATTTTTTTAGGCTTAACTCAGGCACTCATTATGTTTGCGAAATTTGATTTCTACTATAAATATGTCAAAGATACATGTTCTTTAACTTTATGTAATCTTCGTTGAATTGATCAGTCACATGATCAATTCCTTCTGTAACACTTCACACAGATAGATTCGATATCATACGCGTCAATTTGATTTTGAGTTACACATATACACATAGAGGATTGAAAATCTATACTTCTGGTTAACAAAACAAAGGTATTAAATGATCAAAACACTTGCAGAGTAGAAATCTATTCTTTATTCAATTAACCAGTCATAAATCACACACTCTCTGTTCCATGCTCTTTGCAGACAGATCCATGCTATAAAAACATTACAGATTAAGTCCACATTCAATAAGCATAATTATGTTGAGCGGAAACGATACGAACAAACAAAGCTCAGTTAAAAGTAGGAATACACAATACCTTTTTAAAAATAAATAGAGGATTTAATCCATTATATACATAATCATGAATTCTAAATTCTTCAAGTATGGGATTTGAAACTATATCAACAACAACCAGTTCTACCAACTTATGCTCAGAACAAGTTATTAATTACTATAGTAATAACATTGTACGAATCTAATATAGTTCAGAGAAACAGGGATATTTTTTCTACAAAAATGCATAATCCTACTACCTAGAGATGTAACTGTACATAAACATTTCACATACACATCCTAATGTAACTAGAATTTGTCATAAGAAAAATAGAGTAGGAACTTGGCACCGATGCTGGGAAAACAAAGTGGAGAAGCTGTTCCTCCCAACCAACTCCTAGAGCATCCAAATTACTTGCTCCAGAACCCCTGAGCTTGTTCACTAAACCACAAGAGAAAAATATCTGAATGCGCCATCTCTTGCTTACACAGATGTTAATCCCCATCCAATGCTAGCCTCATGTTGCTCATGGACATAATATTAAATAGTATTTTTCCTAGGACTTGGTCATTTATGATCCTCTTGCTCTTTAGAAACTCAACTAGGAGTGCATACCTTATTTAGGGATGATGCCTCCTACATCTCGAGTTCTCACTTGGTGGTATCCGCCACTTGTAATTTCCATCTTATGGGTCAATGAACACTCTTTCAACAAGTACTTCCACTTTTCTTTTCCTTCACCATCTTTTATTTATAAGGAATTTTTTATTACAAAATGTTATATTATGGAATTTCCCATAAAAGAATAATAAAATAATAATCAAAGTATTTTCCAACAGAATTAATAATTTCTAATTCAAGGGGTATTACATACACCTCCCCTTAAAGCATAACATCATCCTTGGTGTTATAATTTTTGCTTTTATTCATCCATGTCAACCTCTTGGAATAAGTCTGGATATGCCTCCTGCATATTAGTTTCCATCTCCCAAGTAGCTTCTTCTGGACTAAGGTGATTCCATTGCACCTTTACCTTTTTGATGGTACGGTTCCAGAGTAAAAGTTATCTCCTGTTGAGAATACGCTCTAGTCCCACTTGGAATTCTCCCTCAAGTTCCACTTGGATTACAATCCAATTAATCACATGAGGACCATCATGAACATATCTCTTCAATATAGAAGCGTGAAACACAATATGTACTTTAATATTGGGTGGTATAGCTGGCATGCAACCAACCCTACTTTAGCTAGAATTTCAAATGGCCCACAATACCTGGGTGCCAATTATACCTGCCCAATATCAAGGTACTTTTATTGGGATTTACCTTTATGTATACATGATCAGCCACCTGGAACTCTCTAGGAGTTCTTTTTAAGTCAACATAAATTTTCTTCCTGTCTTGGGAAACGTTCGAGTTTTGTTGTACCTATTTCATGATTAGTTTCATATCTTCTAATAAACTAGGTCCTAATGTTAATCTAGCAACAAGGCTGCTCCATGATATTTGAGTATTACACTTATGCCCATATAAAATTTCAAATGGACTCATCTTGGCAGAGGACCGATAGCCATTATTGTATGCAAACTCTTGTAGATGCATATAGTCTTCCCACTTAGTGGGTATTTCCATGACATACACCTCAACATGTCCTCGATGACTTGGTTTTTTCATTCTATTTGTCCATCATTTTTGGCACTCCATGAAGTCGAAATATTTAATTCAGGAATATTTATGCAACATTGACAACCTTGTAAGCCGATTTCACAGGTATAAAATGAGTAGAAGTTCTTAGTTTATTACTACAACCATAATTGAATCATGTTGTTTTTGAGTCAATGGAAAACGAGTGATAAAATCCAAAGATAGTACCTCCCATTTCCATTCAGGATTTGGTAAGGGCTGTAACAAACCTGCTAGATGTTGATGTTCCTCCTTCACCTACTGACATTCCAAACATTTAGACATATAATCCACTAAATCTACCTTCAATTTTTGGCCAAAATAATTTCTTCCTGAGGGTTGTTATCGTCTTTTGGTAACCAGGGTGCCCTGCATAAGGAGGTTTGTGCAACACATTTGAATTAAACCATTTTGGATATGCAATATCAGGCATGCATATCAACGATAAGATGCTAAAAAACCCAAATACATATTTGTATAAGAAAATCCTTCTAAATCCATAGGTAACCTAATTTGGTTTTAGACAATAAAGGCACCCCAAGCCCCGCCTCAAGGGAAAAATTTATCATCTCAATTGGTGTTTTGTTTATTGCAGGACACCATACATGGTTTTTATACAATGTATCTCTTGACATGGTTCCTACATCAAACCATTAGCATAAAGTTAATCAAATCAAATTATGAATTTACAATTATGTCTCCTACAGAATTAGATTTTTGCAATCCCGAGGCCATCCTCTTATTGTTTGGCTCTGGTAGTTGGGAGCACTTACCCCCTATCATTTACACTTGCTTCCAACCTAGACAACCACATATAACACGTCATCTTAACACAATTCTAGATTAGTCAAAACATCAATATAAAAGTATCAAAATTCCAAATATGGGATTTAGAAATCTATTTTTTTTAGTTTTCACCACCATGAGGTCCTTCTCAAACATTTGGCCTTTGCACATGGTATATTCTTGTCTTTATTTTATTGGAAATAACCATACTACCATGTCTTTAGTCAATTCTACTTGCAATTTGTAGCTTCCAAACATCCCATCAATTTGGTGGGCCTCTATGTATACAATCCTTTCATCGCGGGAGTTACACTAACCTTTGAAGTGATCTTCAAAATTACAATACTAAGTAATTCAAACCATATCAATTACTACCATTTCTAGGACACTATATGGTTATCTTAGATGCATTATTAAAATAACCAGATATTTTCACCTTATTTATGTAACTGAAAAAAACCTTCTAGACCCATGACTAAGCAATCCTATTCATCATTCCTTCATAATAGACCATCATACACTCATTGCACCCTTCGCCACATACTATGTTTAGGTTTTTATTAAATAAACACTCTCTGTTCACCCTTCTTTCTCACTACTTCATGTAGCTTACTGGTTTGATTTCATCGAAAGGACACTCTGATATGGATGCCCAACTTCCCTGTATAGAGTCTTTCTTGTGACTGATATGTAATTTAGTCAGGTCCTATATTTGGAAGAACCTTTAAATGTAACCAACTCGACTAGTATTCCTTCGTTTGTTAATGAAGAGAGGAATTCAAAATGGAGGTGAGTTGTTTTTCATAAAATTTCCACGTCCAAACTGGACTATTGACCAGCTTGCTAGTTGAATCAACAGAATCGTTAAGGACTGTTAGATCTTGATCCATCTAAATCGACAGTGAAATTCAATTACTATAGATCAGATTACATTAAAATTCCACATCCATTCAGTTTTGTGAAGACCACGCAAATTTAACCAGCGGAATCACTGAAAACCATAGATATTCTTCAATGATCAACCTCATCCATTGATATCGATCTCCTTCGCGTCAGATACTTTCCAATTCTGCAACCCAACTCACCTTTTATCTTCCGCGCTCTTCATTCTAGCAAAATGTTCCACAACCATTGGATTTATCTCTAGTTAGAACGAATGGTGGAATTTTGGGTCCACCTTCCATAATTTAATATTCATACACTTTAGTTCAGTGAGATTCCCACCAACTGTTGGATCATCCTGTTCACCAGATATCAACCATAGATCTACTCACGTAGGTTAATTTGAATTCATCCATTCCAAAGTTTTATCTTTCTTCTAACTGTCATTTGTGGAATCTATCCTCGACCGCAGATCTGTCTGAGTTACATGTATTTAACTCAAGTGATTCACGGTTGAATTTATTAGAGGAATGATCAGTTTCATTCAAACTCTTCCTTTGTTGATTGATCAAATAATCGATCAACCAATATCTTTCAAGCTTGTCTTTGTCAATTTTGAACTCCATCCTAGCGTTCAGAAAATCTATTTTCCCATGCATGACTACCTTGCAGATCTCCTTATAGACCCTTGAAGGTAGGGAGATATGGAATGGTTTATGGATAGAGGGATCCATCTGTTGGGTGCAGGGTCAAAATTTCTAACATCATTAAACCCTACTATATACTTTTTCAACCAATCCATACCAATCATCATATACACATACATCTACATGTCTACCGAGTTTAATAGCAACATCATATACATGAAACATAATCTAACATCATTATCTTTCATGATTCACAAAGGTTCCAGTATTCCTATTTGTCATATTCATTGATAGGTAAACTTATTACTTCACAGGAAAAAATTTACTTACATTGCATATACCTTTTATAAGTATTTTTCTTGCAAGCGCCTTTTTGGTTTCTCTTGGACATCCAAGCAAAATAGACCAAGTGTTAACAGTACTCAGTACCAAACCAATCTACCCAACAACAAGATAAATAGAGGTAAAACATTCAATTTATGCCTTATGGTCTTGTATTTCGTCTTCACATTCATCAAACAAGATTAGTTACCTTATGTTTAGCTCCAATGGCTAGTTGAACTAACCAATGTTTTGTATGCTTTACCTTGGTGAGTTGGAAAATCTCCCTCATCCTTGGGGTGCTGCAACTCATGTGGCTCTTAGATCACTTAATATAGCAGCGGTGGGATTAGAAATAATACGTTCCCTTTCCCCATCATTCCCACCAGTTGCTTTTCAACAAGGTATTAGATAAATATACATGAATTTCATTTTCAATAAAGCTACCTAAGCCATGCTTAATCAATTACACGATTAGTACTTAATTTTTAACAACAATATAAGAAATACCCCTAAGTTATTACTAGTACCCCTTCAATACTGCCACCAGATACCTTTCTAGTGGACTCTAAGAAGGGAAGCTATTTTCACAGATCACTTAAAATACTTTTCCTTTACTGCAATATGCAAATCTAAGTTACATGCAACAATTCCCATCTAACTAAGAATCCACAAGGGCCATACAACATATCACTTTTCATCTTATTTTAGAGCATATTTCTTCTCAGAACTAATTCAAGAAGCCATTAATCATGAACTAAAATTATTCATACATCGATCCTGATGCATACCTGCTCATTAATCCATAATACCTTAATCTATTTCAATCTTATAATAATCATGTATGCCCACCAGAGACAACCCTTCATGAATCACTTACCATATGAGCATCCCCATTAGTACATTCACTATAATGCATTGATCTGAACCCATCAATTTGAATACATAACCATAGTACATTAACCAAGATTTATCAAACCAAAGATGATTGTCATTTAGTGTGCTTCAATGGAACTAGATGTCCCCAAGAGGCGACAGGGTTAAACCTGTGGCTCTATCTTTTGCATAACAACTTGTATGTATACTAAACAATCCAAGAATTTTTTTTAATGGCTAGAATAAATTTTCGTTGATTCAGCGGAACTCGATGTTCCCAAAAGGTGACAGGGTTGAAACCCGTGGCTCTAATACGATATGTAACATACCTCAAATTCAAGGAAAAAAAAATTCTATAACCATTTATCTTTAGACATATTAATAAAATACCTCACTATTATGAGGAATTACAAACAAATAGAGAGTTTAAAGCATAACCTTGGCCATATGAAATGATCATCATCTCCTTAAAAAACTTAGAAAGCCTTTTTCAAAAAGAAAATATTTCCAAACAAAAACTAAAAGAGGCAAGTTACTGTTCTTCCGCCAGAACCATTCTGCATTCTGCATTCCACATTCCACACTTCATAATGCGGAATGCAGAATCCAAAATTATGTAAATAAATCGTTTACCTTCTGCACCGTTGATTCCTTACGGAATCAACCCTGACTGTCGATCTTGAATTGATGAGTATTGCGGGTTGTAGAAACTCCAGTTTCCGTTTAAACTAATCCTTCAGTTTCTACATTCTACATTCCACAAATGTGGATTGCGGGTTTCAGGTCGTGAAAAGTCCAGATTCCACCAAATTAATATTTTACTTCTTGCATTCCGAATTCCGCAAATGCAGATTGTAGTTTGCGGGTCGTGAAAACCTCAAAATCCATGAACTTAATCCCTTAATTCCCACCTTCCACATTCTACATTCTGCAAATGCAGATTGCGGGTTGCAGAAACACCAACTTTCGTTAGCTTAATATTTTACTTCCCGCTTTCCACGTTCCACATTTCTCTAATGTGGATTGTGGGTTGTGGAAACTCCACATTTCGTTAACTTAATCCTTTTACTTTCCGCACCGTTGATTTGTTGCGGCTTAAGTCCCGACCGTTGATCTACTTCTTTGCAGAATCCACAACCAAACCTCCGCAACTATTATCAGTCGTTGATCTTCCTTGTGGATGCAATCTCAATTGTTGATATGCTTATTTATGGATCCACATCTAACCTTGTGGATTGTGGAAAGTGGGTTTCCTTACAAATTTTCGAAACTAAAACTCCACAATCTGTCTTCCGCAACTTTTGTGAACCGTTGATCTTGTTGCGAATTTGATCTAGACCGTTGATCTTCTAAATTTGTGGATCAATGTTTAATCTTGTAGATTCAATGGTTTCTATTTTTATTTGGGGTTTTGATTTACTCTAAGCTAAACTGAACTAAATATTAACTTGATGCTTAAACAAAGTGGCCGATCTATCATCCAAATCACTCAAGTAGACTCAAGCCTGTAACAAATTCCTTTGGATGAAAATTTTTCGCCCGCTCTTTGCTGTTAGTCAACTTGCTAGTTGAATCAGCGAAATGGCTTGTTGATCATTCGATCAATGTCCCCACCAAATCAATGACGGACTTCAAAACTATGAAGTGTATTCCATAAATATTTCATGCACATCAAAAGTTTTTCAAAACCCGCAACTTCTCCTAGCAAAATCATTGTGGACCATCGATGTATTTTATGATCCATATTGGGCATAGATCTTGATATTAACTCTGAGTGATCACTTCTGATTTCGCCGCCCGACCCCTCCTTTATCTTCCTCGCTCTTTCTCCAGTGAAAATTCCTTATTGCTCTCGATCTTCTCCAAGATTGATCTCCACCGCACGATGTATGGCGATTTATTTAGTCTTAACTCGGTCACTCCTTCTGTTTGCAAAATTTGATTTCAACTGTAAATCTATCGAAGATACAAGTTCTTAAGCTTTATGTAATCTTCGTCGAATTGATTAGTGAAACGATCAATTCCTTCTGTAATGCTTCACATAGACAAATTCGATCTCATACGCCTCAATTTGATTTCTAGTTACACATATACACATAGAGGATTGAAAATATATACTCCTAGTTAATGAAACAAAGGTATTAAATGATCAAAACACTTGCATAGTAGAAATTTGTTCTTTATTCAATTAACCAGTCATAAATCACACACTCTCTGCTCTATGCTCTATGCAAATAGATCTACACTATAACAATATTACAAATTCAGTCCACATTCAATAAATCATAATTAGCTTGAGCATAAATGATACGAACATACAAAGCTCAGTTAAAAGTATGAATACAAGGTACATTTTTAAAAAGAAATAGAGGATTCAATCCATTATATATAGAATCATGAATTCTAAATTCTTCAACTATTGGATTCGGAACTATATCAACAACATCCAATTCTAGCAACTTATGCTCAAAATGAGTTACTAATCACTACAGTAATAACATTGTACATATCTAATATACTTCAGAGAAACAAGGATATTTGTTCTATAGAAATGCATAATCATACTACCTGGAGATGTAACTGTACATAAACATTTCACATACACATCCTATTGTAACTAAAATTAATCATAAGAAAAACAAAGTAGGAACTTGACACCAATGCTAGGAAAAAAAAAGTGGAGAAGTTGTTCCTCCCAACCAACTCCCAGAGCAACCAAATTACTTGCTCCAGAACCCCCGATCCTGTTCGCTGAACCACAAGAGAAAAAATATCTTAATGTGTCATCTCTTGCATTACATAGATGTTTGTCCCCATCCAATGCTAGCCTCCTGCTGCTCATGGACATACTATTAAATAGTATTTTTCCTAGGACTTGGTCATTTATGAAACTCCTACTCTTTAGAAACTCAACTGGGAGTGCATACCTGATTTTTGGGGATGATTCCTCCTGCATCTCGAGTTCTCACTTGGTGGTCTCTGCCACTTTTCATTTCCCTCTTGTGGGTCAACGAACACTCTTTCAACAACTACTTCCACTTTTTTTTCCTTTCCCATATTTTATTAATAAGAAATGTTTTATTACAAAATGTTATATTCTTGACTTTCCCATCAACGAATAATAAAACAATAATCGAAGTATTTCCCAACTAAATTAATAATTATTAATTCAGGGGGTATTACATCACGACAACAAGAAAACATTGTAGGGAACATGGACACACTGAGGGGGGCATGAATAATGCCCATTTGTAAGTTTTGCATTATAAATGTTTTTTATATTGATTGCTTTGGTAAATGTATGTATTATTTAAATATTTCTTATATGAAATTATATCTATTGATGTTTTCATGTAATTATAAAATAAAGACATCCTACGACATATCGTCCAAAGGAAGTGCTTTCAGAACAAGTACCGGAGGAACATGGAGCTATGAATAATGGAGAACAAGTTAATGATCATATTGAAGAAGATGATTCATCCATGATTCATTCAATGTTAGAATGGATGATGATGATCATCATCATCATGAAAATATTGATGACTTTGATGATTTTCATGATTTACCTCTTCTTGAGAAGGCATATGAACCCCTTTATGAAGGCTCCAACACAAATCTTCTCTCTGCTATATTGAATTTCATTTATACATCACAAACAATCTTGATTGGATGAAGGTATGCATTGAACGATGTGAAAAATATGGTCATGGAATATCATGGGAAGGTGTGGCTTCATTGGTTAAAGCAACACATCACAATGGAGATACCAATATTACACAAAGGGAAATTGATTTAGCATATGGTTTAAGAGATAAGTAGAAAATCATATTAATCAGCCACACTATTTTTTTTTCAAACATATTGATGTACATGTTGATTTTTTCCCTGTATGGCATAAACATGCACTTTTGGATCATTATGTAATCTTTTCGTGCATGGATTTTTGTAGGTAAAACACCATAAGGCTATGTGGTGCAATGGTTGTATATATTGCATCAAAATTTTGGATGAAACAAAGAAAACATCAGATTGTGGGATATATGTAGTCTTTGAGGTGACCAATGTTTCCTCTAGAAGTGATAGACATCCAAAACTCTCATTAATCGATACTATGGGTATCTAGAAGATATTAGTTTAATTCTCAACATAGCATAGTAATATATATACAAGTACATACTACTTAGAAAAAATACGATGGATTGGTATTTTGGGGCATTACAATTTGCTTCCAAGATGACTATCCAAGAAAAACATGCCAAACATGAGATTCTAAGGCACAATGTTTTGGTGCAAATGGAGATATGGGTCGTTGATTGTCCAAGGCCCTAATTCAAATTTTTTTTGATCATGCTAAAGAATTAATGTGAGATGATAATTCATAGGAGATCTTGTTGTATGACATTTTGGAGTTTTTCACTGCAATGGAAAAAACAAAATAGTTAGGGTTTCGAACCCACCAGTGAGTCTCATCATCAATACAAAGACAATTGTTGAGGCTACAATTAGGTACAGTAACATATAGATAGTTGATGAGTCATAGGGAAGTATCTAACCTCTCCAATAGTTTTCTAAACAATGACTCAAAAGGCTAGGATGCAATAATTTATAAAAATTTTTAAGATTATAAATTAGTTAAATAAGATACTTTATTAATTATTTTCACAAGAGCAATTAGTTATTAATGAGTTTAATAGGTTAAGGATTAGTTTTATAAGAATGACCGGTTTAATAATGGGTTATACTAATTAATCATTAATAATTATCTAAGGTAATCATTAATGCTAATTAATACCAATAGATGGATAATAATAATTAGTATTAGTTAATGAATACTAATGATTAATAATAAATAAATACTTATTTATGTTTAATAATTATTTTATTTCTATTAATCATTAATTATTTGGAATACTTAATGATTATAAACTAATTATTAATTTAACTAGTTTGTTACTCATTAATTATTTAGAATAATTCAATTCTAAGTTTAATGCTTCATAGCCATGTCCGTCTTAGGACTAAGCCATCATCCATATTAATGTAATTAGGGTTTCTACCGATCTCAATAAATTCTCTAATTATTCTTTTGTACCAATGATCAATTTTCAATAAAAAATTTGTTTCTTCAATTTTGATGTTATGTGCATGTTCTACAGGGGACAATCTTGTAATTCAATTGTGGATAATATTTACTTTGTGTTCATTGATTCTAGTGTTGGTTGACCTACCAATTTCTAGTACATATGTCTTACCACACACGTAAGGGATTTGGTACACACGTTTGTGACATGTGTGAGCAGGGGATGACATGATCCTTCACTGAGCTAAGCCATTTTGTCATGTTGTTTGGTCATAAAGATATTTTTTTGATGTTATTCTTCTAAGGGAAATAGGATATTCTATAAGGTTTTCCTTTTCCTTTAATGTCAGGTAGAAGTTCTTTTTGTTCTTCTACGTTGAATCCCTATAGTGTTTTGTGTCAATCTTTATTGTCATTCTTCATATTTCTCAATAGCATTATCAATCTCCACATTGGAACAAGCATTCATGTTTTAAATACTTTACATAGATGTTGCTTCTCTTGTTGTAAATGATCATCATCAGAGATAATAATTGCTCCCATGATCATTGTGTTGAGAACACCCCTTTTTTTTTGCTTGGGTGATGGTGTGGACTTGCATATAGGTACTGGTTTGTGTGGGTTCTATTCCTTTATGAGACACTGTTCCATTGTTTTGTCTAATAACCATAACACCAAGGAAGGAAAGATAATGATCTTAATATTTATCCATTGTGAATTTAATGTGTTCAAATTGACTATTGAGATGTGCCACAATTTTTTCTAAATATTCAATTCCATGTTCCCATTTACACAGGTGTCATCAACGAATTTTACCAAAAAAATAGGTTGTTTAAGGGCTAACTTTATAGATTTTTATTCAAAATTCTCCATAAATAGATTGTTTAGAACTGAGGAGAGTGGAGAACCACTACGAAAGTTTGTTCATAAAAATTGCCTTAAAAACTAGGAAAGGTTGATCAGAGGCATATATGGACAATTTGTGTTGTTTATACGTCGGTTAGGTCTTATATGACCTTCATTGCTTCATATATGGGAATCATTATATAAAGGGAGATGAATTCCGAGCTCATAATAAATTCATAACTTCTCTAATTCTTAATGATGTCAATAACTTCTCTAATTCTTATTTAGGACCAATGATCCATTTTCACCAAACAATTTTGTTTCTCCAATTTTGATGTGGTGCTTGTTGTTATGTGTATGTTTTTTGAGAACCAATATTCTTGTTCTCTCATGGATAATATATGCTTTGCGTTTTTTTTATTCTAGTGTTGGTTGAATTTCCATTTTCTCCTATGTGGGTTTTACCACATGCACAAGGGATTTGGTACACACCTTTGAGTGAGTAGGGGCTGAAAGGATCCTTCACCAAGATAAGACATTTTCTCAGATTATTTGGTGATAATAATAGTGTTTTGATGTTCTCATATAGGAATGCTTTATGTTTTTCTACGTTGTTCTCTGTATGTTTTGTGTCAACCTTTGTTTTTGTTCTTCATATTTCTTGAAAGAATTATCAATATCCATGTTGGAATAGCCATTAATTTGAAATACTTTACATAGATTTTGATTCTCCTATTGTAAATGGTTCATCAACAAAGATCCTGATTGCTTTCATGATTAGTGTATACCAAAGGTGTGTAAAAAATCCCTTACGTGTGTGGTAAAACCTACCTAAGAGAAATCGATAGGTCAATCAATGCTAGAATCAAAGAACACAAGGAAGATATTATCTAAAACAAAACAAGAAGATTGACCCTTGCATAACATGCAAATAACAACAAACACCACATCAAAATTGAAGAAACAAAAGTTCGAGCAAAAATTGATCATTGGTCCAAAAGAAGAATTAAAGAAGCTATTGATATCGTTAAAAACACTAATTGCATTGATATGGATGATGGCTTAGTTCTAATCCGGACTTGGCTACCAATCATTAAACCTTATTGAATTATTCTAAATAAATAATGAGTAACAAACTAATTAAATTAATGATTACTTTATAATTATTAATTATTGCAAAGAATTAATGATTATTAAACTTATTAAACTGATTAATTAAACCTATTCTTAACAATTGATTATTAATAAAATTAAAATAAATATTAAATATTGAATTATTCTAAATAATTAATGAGTAACAAACTAATTAAATTAATGATTACTTTATAATTATTAATTATTGCAAAGAATTAATGATTATTAAACTTATTACACTATTTAATTAAACCTATTCTTAACAATTGATTATTAATAAAAGTAAAATAAATATTAAACATTAATAAATATAGGTTATTTCTCATTAGTATTCATTAATTAATTCTAATTCTAATTATTATATTATTATTCATCTATTCATATTAGGTAAATAATGATTACCCTAAATCATCATTATTAATTAGTTAATTTAACTTATTATTAAACTAATTATTCATATTTAACTAATCCTTATCCTATTAAACTCATTAGTAACTAATTGTTCATATTAAAATAATTATTAAACTATTTTAGTTAACTAATTTATAATCCTTAAAACCAATTATAAGTTACCACATCCTAGGATTTGAGTCGATGTTTGGAAAACTATAAGATAGGTCGGATTCTACCTTCTGATTCGTCAAGTATTTAATGTTACCCTACCTAAATATAGACTCGACAATCATCTTTGTTCTAATGATGAGCCTCATAGGTGGGTTCGAAGTGTCGATTGTTGTATTTTTTCATTGCAGTGAAAACTCCAAAATTTTGGACAACATGATAGAGCAATCAAGACATCCTTACATCCACATAAAAATCAAAATATAAGAGTTTTTGTTCAATTATGGGTGATATATCCTTGTAATATGCATAAAAATCCTTGCATCGCTCTTTTCTTCTATATGTAAATGCCTAAATATCATAGGCAACACCTCCCTGGGAAATCCCATATCCATGTAGAAACCTAAAAAAAATTGAAATGTTTTGAAGACAAGCAAACTAAAAAATTGTGGTCAGTAGGAAGAGGGGATCGTGGGGATGAGGAGTGCTCACTAAACACCAATCACATATTTGACGTAGTGCACAAATGAACATGCCATTGTCTGGAATAAAGGAAGAAGGAAAAACTATCCAAATTTACCAATTAAATATGAGGATGCTCTAGTCCACTAAAATATTTAAGAAAATAAAAAATATATTTGCTATTCCAAAACTAAACATTGAAAATATATAGCTGAAAACACTCACTTAAAAAAAAATAGGGAAGGAAACACTCACTCTGATACCATATAGAAACTAGGGAAGGAAACAATCGCTTTGATACCATATTTAAATCTAGGGCTAACCCAAATCATGGATGAGTTTCATTAGAAACAAAAAAAGAACGAGTAGATATTGGTCTCACACTATGATATGATTACATGAGAATGCCTTCCTTTAATAGCATTAAAAGAAGTGCATCCATAGCTATGAACAACTGGGAAGATAATAATGCCTACATTAGCTTACAAGTCACATAGGTTAGATGCAATGAAAACACCAACACTAACAACATTGAGTCATTTGTTAAAATAAAACCATAGTGTAAAAAGAGAGCCATTCATTTTCATCATGCTCTTCATCCTTTTATCTTTCCTAGAAACTCATGGCTCTGTTGGCTTAATATTCCCTTATATTGTTGCTCTAAGATCATTCTTGGGAATTCACTAAAACGATACCAGCATGTCATTGGCACCACTTGTATGATAAATCAACAATAAAACTTAAAAACCCTTAGTGAGTTGGAATCTTGAAAACATCAAGTTTTTTTTTTTTAGAACTCTTGGCATTTATCTCATTACTCTCACTTTGTGTTATCGAGAGGACACAAAAAACCACTACTAGCTCACCACCTTAACTACCCCAACTAATGTGTAATGTTAGGTGGTTAACAATGGGCCTCAACCAAATTAACACCACCCAAGATTAACAATCACACTAGGATATTTACGGTGGTGGATATTTACTAATCTAAAAATTAGTATAGAATTCGCTTAGATGGTACAACTTAGAACATAGTACTAGAGTAGTTTCAATCATTAATAGGAAAGTAAATCTTTACATGAATGATAGAGAAAATCAGATATATTGTTATTATATAATTAATTAATTCAAAATAAATAAATTGATGGATTTATTTTTATGACACAATTAGACACAATTAATTAATCCAATATAGTCACGTTGATGGATTTTTTTAATTATGAATCACTTTAGATCTGCACTCAAAAGGTGCATACCATGCATATATGGTTATAAAAAAAGTAGATAACAATGAAGTAAATACTCTTAAATATGTTTATGACCACAGTGCCTTGAAATATGGAATCAAATAAACCACGGAATTAATAGTGCATTTCCCAAGATGAATCAACTCAGAAAATTCAATTAAAAGTAATCATACTAATACACACTAGTGGAATGATATTAAGCCGCCAGAAAATAAAATATACGTTTATTCCAAAGCTACAGGTACATAGTTTGGAGATATTATCTTCAATTTCGAAGCACTCCATGGGATGAAAAATCACTTCTAAAGAACCTTCTCTCACCAATTTCATTGATATAATCACATGAAGAAGATGAGAGTGACCTCTATCTCTCACTAAAGGGTATGCTCTCTCACATTCACATTAAATAAAAAGAATAGAATGAAAGGTTAGAAAGGTTAGCGAGCTCAAGTGAATATAACTATTAACCAACTCAATAGAACTCTCTAGGTTTTGTAAAATGGGATTCAGAGTTTAAAATAGAAATATCCTTAGAATATAATAAAACAAGGAGAGCTGCTAAACGCAGCAAGTCCCTGCCTTATGTAATTGATTGATCTATCAAGTGACGAGTGTTTATATGCATCTCAATCATTTA
>LPNX011033676.1:2266-15030 GCA_001517045.1 Pseudotsuga menziesii | reverse complement strand
AAAGTGGGCCTGTGCACTTCTTGCCAGCGTGACCCCTCGTCCAGCTAGCCTGGGGCTATGCGCTTCTCCCAGCGTGACTGGTCCTTCTCTACCCAGCGTTTTCTTCCCACGGTGATCACTGCCTGTTTCCCAGCATGACCAGTCCTCCTCTACCTAGCGTGGGCTGTGGGTATATTTACTCAAACTGATCATTCGAAGAGAAAGCCACACAATAGCCATTGCGTTTCATTATATTTTGGAATAATGCTACAATTAATCCTTCTTTCAGCGACCCCTTTCTCTTCTTTAAACGCTCAACAAATTATGCGTTGATGTGAGAAACGAATTTTGTTTTATATAAGATGTTATTAGCTGTTAGAGTTTGATAGACGGCGCAGTTTAAAGTTATTCTACGCAAATACGACACTCCCTCCTACCGATTTACAGGTTTCTTTGTCTCGACGGTATTCCCTGTCCTGTTGTGTATCACAAAATCTCATTGCTGTGTGCGCCTCGTGTTGTCTACCAACGGGCCTGTTTCTGCTCGGACGCCTGTCACCATCTTGGTGATTACTCATGGCCCATGGGTCTCTGGCGGGCCTGATTAAATGGTGGTAGGTATTCTTTGACAAGGAAATGCCCAACAAATCCATGTGCCACCCGTTGGCCTTTAGCTAGCTTACCTTCACTTTCAAGCCATCTACTGATCTTCTTTTCCAAAATAATACCATATAACTTGGCTAAGACGAGGCTAATCATAATTGTTCGATAATTAGAGGGGTTATTTGTATCCCCACTTTTAAAAATAGGTGAGGCTCTAAGTCCAAGGTTTAGGGAACCCTTGCTTGACTGCTTGATTGAATAGCTTGTGGATGTGAGGGATGAGGACAGGACCTCTAGTTTTTAAGATTCCTACCTGGTAACCTTCAATGTCCTTAGCTTTTCCATTTTCCAGATGCTTAACCCCAAAATATATGTCTTCTAATGAGAAAAATTCTACCGTTGTGCGCAGGGTTTCAAAATTGTCTATGACATTCGGGGATTCATAAAGCTTTTTAAGATAGGAATTCCTATCGTGTAAAGCAATTCTGTTATTATCTTTAGTTTTTCTAGTTAGAATATGCCTCCAAAATTTCTTAGGAGCCACCTTAGAGAGGTGTAAGAGATTTTCTTCTCTTTTATGAATATATTGTATTTTTTTCTTTTTAGTTAAGGATTTGTATATTTTTATCTTGTCAATTTTAAGAGACTCATCAAGAGCTTCCTTAATTTCTCTCCTCGCATTTTTACAATCTTTATCATACCAAGGGTTGGTTTTTCTATTTCTTTAATTACTTGAGACTTCAATTGAGAACTTGTTAATAGAATGTGAGAGGGTTGTCGTAAAATTATGATAGAGGTCTTCTATGTTGTCTATACTTGATAAAGGAAGGAAATTAATTTTTAAACCATTTAGAAATCAAGTTCTTTTGGCTATAAGGATTATCTTCTTTGGGATCTCTATGCATGACAAAATTGAGAGTTACAATTAAGAGTCTATGATTTGATTCAGGGTCATGGTCCTTTAAGATGTCAAAATTTATTATTTCATTGTGTAAAGGGATATTGGAAATAACATAGTCTACCACGCTGCTACCAAGCCCATGGATACAAGTCATCTGGCTACAATTGGACTTATTTAGACCGTTGCAAATTATGAGATCGTGAGCACTACAAAGCTTGACTAGCTTAGACCCAAACAAATTTTTCCCTAGATCTTTAGAGCTTCTGTTGTACCTACTAGCTAGAGTAAGGTATTCGTCTAACCAAAGAGGATTAGGGTTGGAATAATTGCTTTAAAAAAATAGCTTGTTTGCTTTAAATACGAGCATTAAATTCACCCATTAAGAGGATGTTACATTCATTCCTTAGGCTAAAAATATCATTCTCTAAACCACGGTAAGGACACTTTTTATCTAAATTGTTTTTCTTATAGAAGTTAGAATTAATAGGGGCAAAATAACAAATTTCTATGTAGATCTTTTTATTATTAATGTCAGTAATCTCTATCCAAATATATTGGTTGTAAGGGTATTTTTTATAAATCCTAGCATGGGGGGAGATGTTCTTCCTAATGTAACAAGCTATACCCCCAATGTCTCTACGATAGGATCGTTTGTTCCAGATTTACCAAAGTATAAAGCCATCTATGTTAGTGGAGCGGGTGCAGTGGAGAGCAGTGTGGAGGAGAAGCGGAGTTTGATGGCTGTGGAGGATGTATCGCTGGGTGGAGAGGGGGAACTGGAATGCGCGCCGGAGGAGAAGACTGGAGCAGCGGATGGGGATGAGATGGCGTGCGGGGTAGAGAGGAGCAATAGATGGGGGTGGAAAGCTCAGGCTGAAGTTGGAGGAAGTTGGGTTTTTGTTTTTGGTTTTGGTTTTTTTTTGGCAATACTTGGGATGAAGTGATAGGTGGCGAAATGGAGTAGCGGAAGAAATCAAGGATTGATGAGCCAAGTCCGAGCTCAAGTAGGAGTTGATAAGTCGAGTCCGAGCTCAAGTAGGGATTGATGAGCCGAGTCCGAGCTCAGTGCAGGAGCGAATTCGCTCTGATACCAAATGGAGCAACGGAATCCGGTTGGTCCGTTAGTAGTTGAATCCGACTATCATTTTGAATGATAAATGTTATAATATATTAGATGATGAATATTACAATGATGTCTTGGCCTTAAATGTGGCTTGGACATTCATGATGAGGAGATGCCTCCTTTCATAATTACTTAATTAACCTAACTATTAATTATTCAATTATTTAACTTATTATCTTATTTATGTTTGTTACATACTATCCACTCTCCAATTCCATTGACCTACTTTGGTCACTCAAGGACATCAATAAAATTATCTAATATTGTTTGATCAGTTTTACCTGGTATAAATATAGTACTTTGTATGCCATTAATGAATATAATATTCAATTGTATCGCTATACACATTTCATTCATTGTTTATAGTCAATGCATTAGAGAAAACATCATAAGAAGACAGTATTGGGAGTAGTTTTGTTCATCAATTAAAAGGATACATTTCAGTGCACATGTTTCACAATTAGGTGTTGAATTACGAAGGATGGCATATATTTTACTCTCAAAACAAGGAGAGAAAATAGGCAATTACTCTCAGTCATAAATAGCCATGAAGTTTTCTAGTGATTGTATCAGATTTAGCCCTTTTTCCTATAGTACAACATGTTACTTGGATCTTGCCAATCAAGTGGATGAAGTCTCTTTTTAAATGCTACATTGCTTAACGAAGGTCATTTTGTAAGATCTTGGGGGCTTGGATGCCCAACCACTAGTGCCTATTAAAGGCTTTGGGAGGCTTAGTCAGCCTCCTAGTGCTTGCTACAGGCCCTGGGGGCTTGTATAACCAGCCTACAAGAGGCTTTGTCTACAATTGGGGGCTTGCAGCATTGAATCTAAATTTTCTACTATGTGCCTTGGCGAAAACTATATTGTCTCCTATCAAAAACATTATAACCATAAATACAAAGTAATATACATATCTTCTATTTACATTGATATGTGATTCTCTTAGCACTTTTTATTATTTTTGATAAAATTTTGTTTATACATTTACATTAAATTATAAACTAATTTTTTATCTAAATAGTTTAAATAATAATACATTTCTTAATTATTAAATTATAATCATTATAAATATTATAAAATAAAATAAAGAAAATTCATAAATATAACTATTTATAATTATAATATTTTTCATGTACAATCTTAAACTTTGAAACAATTTAAGAACATTAAACTTAATTTAATAATCACATAAATAATAGTAATCAAATAAAATTATCAAATTATAAATAATATTTAAATAATAAATTAAATTAATGATAAATTGAATATGATGAGGCCAAAAAAATAATTACGTCACGTCTTTCTCCGAGGTCGGGTTTTCAACACAGTTCCCAATTGTGGTCGTCCCTCTGCCCCATAAGAATCGTCCACGTTTTTTCAAAAAATTATCGACCTGGACCACAATCTGACATTTTACACGGTTGATTGTTTGTCCCGGTGGCAGGTGGCATGGCAGATTACACGCTTACCGCATTCTAGCCTCTACATAGCAGGAGAGGACATTTCTCCAGCTACTCCTCCTTTACTACTCAAGGCATTATTGCATTACATGAGACTAGCTGCTTTAAGCTGAACCAAATCATTCATGGTGTACTTTATTAATGATACCAGGAAACTCGGTAATATTTTAGGCGTAGGGAATCATGGAATTGGCTCATATTCATAGCTGCATTTCTCACTGAATAATAAGAATCCAGAAGTATTATCACATCCCCTTTTGTCTGGATATCCTACATTCTATCTTCACTACTGTTGATGTTATTGAAGAACAAACTGCTCGAAATCTAAACCAGGAATCGCAAACCAAGGAAATCAGCAAAGTATGTGGAGGTTACTCACTCGGCTTCAAAGGCTTATCTTCTCTTTTACAGGCGTGTAATGAGCTCCAACAAATCCATGGCCGGATACTGATGAGTGGACTTGCACATAACATAGTTTTGGTTGCCAAACTTGTAACTTTATATGGTACTTGGGATGGCTGGGAGAGTGCATGAAATATATTTGACAGAATGCGTAAATGGAATGCAGTTATAAGGGATTATAGCAGGAAAGGACTCTGGCAGGAAACACTTGAACTTTATTATGAAATGCAAGAATCAGGGATTTAGCCAGACAAGTTCATCTTTCTCTTTGCAATCAGGGCGTGTGCGGGCTTATAGGATTTGGAACAGGGCAAGGAGATCCATGATCTGATTGTTGGAAATGGATTTGAATCGGATGTTTATATGGGGAATATACTCATAGGCATGTATGCGAAATGTGGGAGAGTTTAGAGAATGCACGCCAGATGTTTGACAAAATGTTTCAGAGGGATGTGGTTTCATGGAATGCAATGATAGCAGGATATGCCCAAACTTGGGCATGTTAGTGAGGCCTTGATGCTCTTCAATCAAATGCACTGTTAAGACATAAAATCCAATTCAGTTACCATTGCGAGTGTGCTTCCTGCATTTGCCCATTTAACTTACTTGCAGCAAGCTGATCAGATTCATAGTTATATAATTGTAAATGGGTTTGAGTCTAATGTTTCTGTTGGAACTGCTCTCCTAGACATCTGTGCCAAATGTGGGAATATAGAAAGTGCAGGAAGAGTATTTAAAGAAATGATTCAGAGAAATATGATTTCGTGGACTTCCATGATTGCAGGGTATGCTCAGAATGGATATGGAGAGAAGGCATTATCCCTATTTCACAGAATGCATGTTGCATACCTGAAACCTGACTCTGTTACCATTGTGAATGTGCTGTCATCTTCGGGTATTTAGGATCTTCAGAACAAGGCAAGTGGATCCATGATTATATAACTCAAAGTGGTCTTGAGTTAGATGTTTATGTGGGGAATTCCCTTGTAACTATGCATGCTAAGTGTGGGAATCTACAGGTTGCATGAGCATTATTTGACAGACTTTCTATAACAAATGTGGTTTCATGGAATCACAATGATTTCAGGGTATACTCAAAATGGACATGCCGAAGAAGCTTTGAAAGTCTTCTATCAAATGCTATTGACATACATGAAGCCCAACTCAGTCACCATGGTGAGTGTGCTTTCAGCAAGTGCTCATTTAAGAGATCTCCAACAAGGCATGTGGACTCATAGTTACATCATCCAATGTGGGTTTGAATCAAATGCTTTTTTGGGAACTGCCCTTATAGACATGTATTCTAAATGTGGGAACATAGAGTTTGCTAGGATGCTTTTCGATGCAATGAGTGTGAAAAATGTAGTCAGATGGAGTGCAATGATTGCAGGTTATGCCCAGAAAGGAGATGCAAATGAGGCTTTTACACTCTTTAGTAAAATGCAATTTTCTCAAGTAAAATCCAACTTAATCACCATGGTAAGTTTGCTCCCTGCATTTTCCTGTTTAGTAGATTGTGAACAAGGCAAGAGGGTTCATGGGTACATTATCAGAAGTGGATTGGAATCAGATGTTTCTGTGGGAACTGCCCTTATTGATATGTATACCAAATGTGGGAATATAGAAGTTGCGGCTGCATCGTTTGACAAAATATCTAAATGAGATGTAGTCACATGGAATTGTTGGTTATGCTCAGAATGGACATGCTCCTGAGGCCTTGACACTTTTCATGAAATGCAACTTGCAGGTGTCCAACCCAACTCTGTTACCATGACATGTGTGCTCCCAACATGTCCCCATTTAGCAACTCTACATGAAGGCAAACGGATCCATGATTATATAATTAGGAATGGACTTCAGTTAGATGTTTCTGTGGTAACTGATCTCGTTGACATACATGTATGTCAAGTGTGGAAGTATAGATGTTGCACGTGAACTCTTTGAAAATCTTCTAGAAAAAGATGTAGTCTCATGGAATACAATGATTGTAGGCTACGGGATGCATGGAAATTCTAAGGATGCCTTGGAACTTTCTCACCAAATGCAATTGACACACACTAAACCAAACCACATCCCATTTGTTTGTGTTTTGTCTGCTTGTAGTCATGCAGACCTAGTAGGTGAGGGCTGGCAATATTTTGAATGTATGTCTCGAGATTATTGCATCACAACTAGGATGGAGCACTATGATTGCATGGTTGACCTCCTTGGTCGTGCTGGTCGTCTCGATGAGGTGTACAACTTTATCAAAAATATGCCATTAGAACTTAATGCTGGAGTGTGGGGGGTTTTGCTTGGTGCTTGCAGAATTCACTGCAATGTCCAGCTAGGAGAACTTGGGGCAAAGCGCCTTTTTGAGTCAGAGCCTGACAATGCAGGCTTTTATATACTCCTGTCAAATATCTATGTTGCAGCTGGCAGGTGGATGATGTGGCAAAAGTGAAGACAATGATAAAAGATAGGGATTGAAAAAAATACCAGGATGCAGTCTGACTGAAGTAAACTACAAGATTCACGCGTTCCTCGTGGATGATAGATCACATCCTCAATGGGAGAAAGTTTATGCAATGTTGTCAACCTTGGACAAGCAGATGAAGATATCAACCTCAAGCTCACTTTCCAACATCATCCTTTTCTTGGCAACATAACTGGAATCAGGCATTGGTGAAAGAGCTCAACATTCCATCTTGTGGAGCAAAGGATCTTTATTTTGCAACCCAATACTCACAATCATTCTTTGGAAAGTTTAATTTATGTTTATGGAAGCAATGGTGGACTTACTGGCGAAGTCCATATTATAATGTTGTTAGTATGTTTTCACATTTATTTTTGCCTTGCTCCTTGGAACAATCTTTTGGAAGGTCAATCCAAAACAGTATGTACTCAAGTTATAATTCTGCAAGAAATATTACCATCCAAACATTTTGTTTTTTGGATTGATTAACCATAAAATGTTTGATTCTTATATTTTGTGTTATAGACTTCTCCTCTTCTCGGATACTAAGAAATAGCTTGAATGCATATCGGAGACAACAACAATGATCTTTTCATTGTTGTGGGGCTTTGTATGGAGCAGTTAAATTCTTAGTGATTAGCAATTGTTCAACTGTGCAACCTGTGGTTGTAGTAGAGAGAACTCTGTTCTACAGAGAAAGGGCTGCAAGAATGTATTCTACATTGCCTTTGACTTAGATTTGTCATATATCATTGTTTCAATTTATTCTCAACCCTAACTTTCCACATTCAAACCATCTATTTTTCAAAGATTGACCAATAATGCACAATATGGACCTATATCATTGCCATTTCAAAAGCAAGCTTTGGGGTCCAGACTCCAAATTTTTGTTTTGTATCGATCATCGAAAAGACTGAACAATTTCGAAAAAAAACCCAATATTAAAGAATATATAATATGAATGGTGATTTATTTATTTATAAATAGATACAATATGCATACTTTTATATAGTTATTTATGAATTTATAAATAAATAAAATTAAAATAATTCCATTTTTTATTAATATGAAGATTAATAGTAATGGTTTTCAATATAATGTTAATTATAATAATTATTTATTATACAATTTTAAGTAGTAAAGATTACCACATCAAATTAAAACTTAAGCTAGATTTCTTATGGGCACTCGACAATTATTTATATTTTACTAGATTTTGCAAAATGAACTTTTAACTGAGCACCACCACTCTTTGAAGGAGTAGATTTGGACTTCAAATGTTAGAGATCAAAGTTTGTAAGAAAAACGTTTTTGAGTGAGTACCATTTTCTGACTCAGTAGTTTGGTACCTTAAATGTTTGTTGGCTTTGAGGAACATGGCATGCCCTTTCTCTTCTCCCAATATTGTGTTGGTCATCATCTTGGTCCCTCACGTCTAAGTCCTTAATGTTACAATGCATTCATTTTGATGTTGATTTGATAGAGCGTGAATCATTGACTAACTTAATTTGTGATGTTTTAATACTAACCCTTAAAAATTAAATGCACGCTCCTTCTGGCTACTAAACAAAAGCATACCTTACTGATGCTTTGTGCGAAAATCTTGGAAAAGGAATTAACACGGAAGATTAAGTATTTTGTGTAAAAAACTTGGCAAAGGAATTAACACGGAAGATTAAGAAAAGAAGGAATTTGGATAACATGGTTTTAGGTTCCGCAAGCCAAGTTATGACTCTTATTATTATGAAATAAGTGATAGTTATGTAATTAATAATATATTTATATATTAGTCAGTAATGGATATATATTATTTTTGAGATTTGTGTTATTATATATATATGTGGTTTTTTATTATTGAAAAGTATAAATTTAATATGAAAATGTGTATAGATCTTAAATTTTTCAAATTTAGTTACCAATAAGTATTTATATTCAAAATTTATCATTCAAAACTAATTTGTTTTTAATTTTAATTATTTATCAAAATATAATTGATTAAAGATTACAATGAATATATATTAATGTGGTGGATGTGCGAGAGGCTAACATTTTACCACATGGTTATGGTTACATTTTACCACATAGTTATGGTTGTGATCTTATTAGCTCCTAATTAATTGAAATACTAATAATTATAATAATGACAACAACAGCCAATCCATAATCGATATTTGAGTGTTGGAGGTTAAATAATTCTTGCATCCAAGAATGGAGGAATGGTGAGGATCATGGTTTCTAGTGTTACCGCTGTGTCGTTTGCAAAGCCTATGAGGGAGGAGAAGACCACCAATAACGACCGCTAGGCTCTTTGCACGCAGGATATATTAGGGTTTGGTTCACTGGTAGCCGCAGAAGTTCCACCACCGCCCCGGATGGACGCAGCCCCTTGATGGTTGGGTGCACCTCCTCTCATCCCTGTTCGCAGCTTTTGTTTACCAGCTTCGGCAGGAAGCACGCACACGAACCAGGTTTGCACAAATCCCAGTCCAAGAAGATTTCGGGCTACACAACCAAACAAAGCCTCTTTTTCAAGCTGTCCAGGTAATGGAGAGCCTCAAAGAGACGTCTCTTGGGTTCACACTATCTCAACGCATGAGGCCTTATATCCTCTCCGAACATAGAAATTGATCAGAGACCAAGCCCTTTCAGACCTAGCCGCTCCAACTCCTCAAGATCCTAAAGCCTTCTCGATTTTCGTAATATCCTTTAAGAGGGTCTCTCTTTACTTGTGAGTGACCCCACTAATCTCTATTTTGCAATTGAAATCCTTGATTCAGCAGGTAGAAGGAACCTTTTTAGGCCTGCAAGGGCTTATCTTTACAGGATGGGAACTCTCAGACCACCGGCAACTCCACAACCTTAGGATCTCAAAGCACACTTGCATCTCCATGGCAGCCAGCCTACGGGGAGGAAACAACAAACCCTATTCTTCTCATCCTAAGTCCTTCAAGGATGCAACATAGGCGGGGCTCTCTAATGCACAAATACCGGTCCAAAGCCCTCATCGCGGTTTACATTGTAGATAAATCCGAGGAGGTTCCCACCTTGGAGATTAAGCAACCAGAAGTCATTCATAACATTCTCTAGTTCCAGGAGAAGACCCTAATCTACAGACTCAATGGATTGTGGACAAAAACAAAAGATCTCATCGCGTGGATCAACTCAAACTGGCCCGATGAATCTCAGGTTTTATTTTGCTCTAAAGGGTTTTTCTGGTGATTTTTCCTTCTCGAGAAGATATTCTTTCTGTTATGAGCAAAGGGCCTTGGTTCTGTGGATCTGCAGGGATTTTCACAACCCCTTGGTTCCCTAAGTTTGATCCTCTAACTATGGTAGTGACGGAGGTTCCCATCTGGGTATGACTTCCAAACTTACCAATACATTTCTGGACTCAATCGGACTTCAAAGGGATAGGTAATGCTCTGGGCTTCTTTTTTTCCTCCGATGATTCTCGCTCAACACATGGTCTTTTTACCTTTGCTCGCATCTACGCCACCATTGACATTAGTTCAGGGCTTCCCGACAAGATCAACCTGAAACTAGGAAGCTCCATCTGGAGTCAAGCCTTGGACTATGCAAACAACAGCCTTCAAGTTCAATATTTGCAGACACACGATCCACCTTCTCAATGCTTGCTTGCAAAGGAAGACCCATCACCATGAGGTTTGAACTTGTGACCTCATGAGGACCAAACCCCACAGAAGCCAATTTTTCTACATCTCATGGCTTTTTACAAGAGGCACCTACTTGAATTAAAGTGGATGATTGACATCATTTGCTAACTTATTAGGATTCAATTATGCAAAAGATGTAGTTTCATTCTTAATACTTAAAAACATTACTTTCTTTTTTATTTAATCAAATCTACATTATTTTTCTTTTGTTTCCCTTTGGTGTTTTTTTGCACCTTTTTGGAGCAATTGCTAGTTTATTATTCAAAGTGAATCAAAATTGAATATAATCGTTTTAGTGTAACATATTATTAAAAATAATTTTGAATATGATTTTAACATTAATAATAGCTATCCTTATCCTTGCAAATATGATCCTTAAACTTAAAACATATTATTTTAAAAAAATAATTTGATGATGAATTTAATATCAATAATCACTATTCTTAGGAATATGATCCTTCAACTTATTGTATTACGGCGGAGTTTAAGCGTCAACCAAAACGCCTCCAACCCGCGCGAATTGGCCTAATCAATTTTTGTTTAAATGGTAATTTGGAGAGTTTAAATTATAAATTTATTGATGTGAATAGTTTTAAAATTATAAATTTAGTGAATAGTTTTAAAATTATAAATTTAGTCCGAATGTGTTGAAATGGTAATTTGGAGAGTTTAAATTATAATTATAGTGATGTGAATAGTTTTAAAAGCATAGATTTAATAAATTTTTGTTTAAATTATACTTCGGAGAGTTTAAATTATAATTTTAATGATGTGAGTAGTTTTAAAAGCATAAATTTAGTGTAAAGCTATTGAATATAATTGATGAAATTGTAAATTTATGAAAATAACAACTGTCTAGTATAAATTTAACAGGTTTTTATTGAAAATCCCCTAAAAAGCGGGGCGTTTTAGTTGTGTTTTATTCTATTCATTGTATTACAATATTTGCTAAGCGACATTATAGCTTTTCGTTAGACGTCATTGGTAAGGTGTGGTAAGGTGGAGACAGAAAAACATTTCATTTTAGAGTGTGAAGCATTTAAGGACAATAGGGACATGTACGTAAATGTCTTGATGGATAAATCTTGGGATGATTTATTTAACGAGGGGACTGTAGAAAATTTGGGGGCGCTCATCATCAAGTTGAATAGGCAAATGATTGAATTGCAGAAAACAACGTGCTAGATGGTCTGTCCCATAGGCTATTCTTAGCCTCCCAGATGTTAAAATATTCCTTCCTTCCTTCCTACTTTGCAATAATATCAGGTGGTGGTACTTAGATTGGGATTTGAACTCTGCCAACCAAAGCATGTGTAAAACACAATTCAACTAAAAATAAATATGATAATAAATTAGCATATCTACATAGTTTATGGTTGGATTAGGTGGATAGGGATCAAATGATTTAGAGATAGTTATGAAATGAAGACAATTTGGAAATATTTTTTTTATTCTTCATATTCTTTAGTTAAACTAGTTCAAGTGTAAGTTATCCACGTCTAGTAACATTGTTATCAAGTATGAATTATTTTTTTATATTCTTTTTCTTCTTACCTCATTCTTCTAGTTATCTTCCATGAAATGTTGGTTATCTACTATTAATCAGTTATGATATCCATGCATGCATTGCTAGCTATGATATCAATTTTAAACAATTATCATAAAATATAGAATCAATTTTGAAAAACTACAATACATTTATGTCATTTTTAGATGAAAAAACATAAATCCACCAAAATCACAAATAAAAACATCTACTAAATAAAAAATAATAAAAAACACAAAATCTAATATCTAATGATTGAGAAAAGCATCTCAGATTCAGCGATTAGCTTTTGGGCGTGTCCATAACAAAGGCAAAATGGAGTCCGAATAAATTTCAACCGGATATGGGATATAAAAAAATCGGACATAAAATCTCTTGAAAAGCATGTCAAAAAAAATCTCACATAAAATCTCAGGAAAAGCATGTCATATTCAACGGTTAGGTGCTTTTGTCCGAGTGCGCGGCCTAAGCAATGGAAATTGTAATGGAATCCGAGTGCGCGGCCTAAGCAATTTGAAACAACCGTTGCTGTAAGCCAGACTACATTGCTTCAGTAAAACGTGTAGCAGTTTTACATTGCTTCATCGTTTCATTTCAGTGCTCTCTGCTTCCACTCTC
>LPNX011033659.1:10786-37698 GCA_001517045.1 Pseudotsuga menziesii | reverse complement strand
ATATTGAGTCTCTTTGTGTTAAGCCGCACAACGAAAGTAGAGAAAATGTGGAGGATGGAGGAGAAAGAGATATTGGAGTTCATGTTGATCGAAATCCAGCTAATAAATATTCCTGTGTTAGAAAAAAACTAGTATGGATTAAAGTCTCAAATATTAAATTGCAAATGCTATATTGTTGAAAGTGTTGATGTTTTAATGCAGAGGGTCTTCATGTGCAACCTGAGGCAGCATCAGAAGATCAAACGCATGCAATTCATGTCACCCATGAGTTTCCAGGTACAAAGCACCGCTCTAATGTTTTTTTCTCAATGAATGACTTACAATTATAATAATAAAAACACGTCAAGTAATTAATATTTATTCATTTTTCCAGTACATCTCGGCACCTTACAGCAACCACAAACACGTGTTGAGCACACGACCCGTCGACAAACACGATCACAGACGGCTACAGAGGGCATAGGAAACAAAACAAAATTGGTAGAAGAGGATGTCACACTTAGAGAATATGTGGAGAGAAAAAAGCGCCAAAAAAAGTAGTGATTGTAACAAGTACACTATTACATTATTTTTTTATGCATTGTCCTTGGTTATTATTTTTGATATTATGGAGTAATGTCTTCAACTATTTAATTTTTTCTATGTATGAATGAATGAATGAGTTAATTAATGAATGCTATAAACTAATTAATGATCGAATGCACGTAATTCCTTTAAGATATCATTCGCACAAAATATCATTTATTTCCAAGCACGTGCATTGGGTATGGGGAATTGAGAGTGATGTGAGGGGGGGGAGGGTCCATATGAGCTTCCACCTTCACGTGGTTGGACCTGTTTAGTAGAGAATATTCAACTATTCTCGAAACAGAGAGGAGCTCAATAAGGTAAAATGCATGCATTATTACAATGTTTCTTTCTTATGATCAGATACGTTGTTTCTTTCTTCCAGCTAACTATAGACATGCATTTTCTTTATACTGCAGAGTGAGAATCTTGATGGGCTAGAGATTTCTGGTTTGGAAGATCTTAAAAGTCTACATGTTGAGGCATTGACCAAGCTTTTCCAAGTTAAGGTATTTTTATCCAGTTAAGATTAAGATTAAGATTAAGGTTAAGGTTAAGATTAAGATTATTTGTATCCAAATTGTTGTGTATGTTTAACAGATTGATATTTTTACCATGCAATGTGGCCAAACTGTTAGTTGTATAAATGCATTGATGTTTAAAATGTGTATTGTTCTTCATTTCTGATCTGCCCCAAAACAGCCATAAGTCCAACCTAGCTAAGACTCTCCTCAGCCCTCATCCTTCTTTCTTTCTCCCCTTAAGAACCACGGCCTCCATCCTTTACCCTCGGGCTGCCCTAAAACCACCTCTCTAACCCTCAGCCCGCCTTCACTGCTCATTGTCAAAAAATTGCAGACTAAAATTTTTTGCAGACTGTCAACCTAATTGTACCTAACTAGTCCCTAAAACTTCCTTAAAGGGCCAGCGCTACCTTACCTTGCTTTGATCTCCCTCCTAGCAGCCCTTTGACCCCAAAACGAAGCCTTAAGGCCCTTTCATGTGACTTCTCCAAATTTACTCTGCTGCTGCTCCATATATCAGTCCTGCAAAACAACTAACAGAAGGTTAATTTAGAAGGTTAATTTATGTCAAATGCTGATGTATGAGTTAGCAGGATAGATTTGTGTTGAAATCCCTTCCAAATGGTTTTTGGATTGTTTGAAACGTTGCAGTACAACTGCTAATGATTATTGAAAACTTTGCTTCATACCTTTACTCTAAACATACTCACTAATAATGTATGTTGTTAACATACTTAATGACATGCACATGCTTTGAGAAATGCAATTTATTTTAGCTAGTATAGCACTGTATGCTGGGAATTGTCAATTACATGAATACATGCTGTGAAAGGTGAATGATTACTATTGTACTATACTGTAGGTTTTATATCATACTTGTTAATGCTGTAAGATAATTGGTTTGTGGTATGTTTACATATGATTCAGTCCTAAATGCCCTTTTACTTCTCATTATTACACTTGTAAGATAACTTGGGTCTTATTGGTGCAGGTCTGCTCTAGATGTATTTTCTGATTTTTTGGTGTACGTGGAGACCTGTACTCATCTTGTGTGCTATCAGTTGCATCTCTATGTTCTTGGCTGAAATATTCAGTCAATTTCGTGGAACTACCAAAATTCGAGGAGAATATTGGTTCAATGAAAGTTAAAGACAGTTGTCATTCTACTGAAGAAAAGAAAGGCGGAGAGGAGACATGCATAGTGTGTTTGGGGGTTTTGCAAATGTTATCTGTCAATCAGATTCAAGAATTGACAACATCCAAGGGTACAGTCAATAACATGTTTGAGGCTGCAGTTGCTATATTGGAGACGCTTCAACGTGAAGGTCATCAATTCAATATTTTTTGTCTTGAAGTTTCCATTCCACCAGAGCTTCTTATACGAGACCATGCTCTTTTGTAATCTTCTTGTCCATGCAATTTTATTTCAGTTTTGAATACCAATACTTGTGCTACAGGTTGACCATTTTCCTCAATCATTATTGATAGCATGTTGACCATTTTCCTCAATAATTATTGATAGCATGTTCTATCAGCTTGACTTGTTTGAACAAAGGTCTCAATACTAGATTCGGGATGTCTGTTGATCGATTAATCCTATCCATAACCAGCTTGGAGTCACCTAGTATCTGAATTTTAGAGATCTCTTTCTCCAATGTTAGTTTCAGTAAATTTGCCAATGCTTTCATTCTGTCACATTTTTTGTGCCTGACCCAGTCCCTGCTTTAAACATGATTTTATGAGCTTCTTTTAGATATATGACCCCACTAGCCCCACAAAAGCCAGGAGAGCCTCGGCAAGTTCAATCAACGAAAGTTTGTAGAAGAAATTTCTTAGTCTCCAGGTTCCCTACCTGCCTTGGGTCTTTTGTCTTTGGGATACATTTGATTCCATCATAGAGGACTTTGATTGGTGTGGAACTTGGAATGGAGGGATTCCTTTTATTTTTCTGAGGAATAATCTCATGGAAAACCCTCTAAGTACTTCCCCATGATTCATGGATGGCAATTGGGTAGACTGTTGGCCCTGATTATGGAGCCAAACCTCAAGGGGTTTAAGAGACTCAAATCTGTGACCTCCCCCACTCTTGGGCGACATATCTCACATCTGGTTCATAACCTCTTGAGCTAGCCCATGGGGTTGGAATGGAGGGTTTCCTTCTTAAAAACACTGGAATTTGATGCACGTCAAATGGTTCTTGAGGCAATCAGAGGGAGGGACTTATGTGCTTGAGGGATCTGTCTTAAACTAGTTCTTACAATCTAGCAAGGATGCTCCTGGCCAAGATCCTTGTTCTCCAGCTAATGGAAGAATAGTCTTCCAAATATCCTGAGTGAAAGATAAATGAACAGTTGATTCCACCTCATAGCTACAAAGAGTGCACCTCCCTTGACCTTGTTGGGCCCTTAAATGTTTTTATTATGAACTTTATATAAATGCTTAAGATATTTTTTTGTGATTGCTTGTATTAGAACTGGACTACTTGGACATGTTTAGAATCAAGTCATTTCAGTGACTGGGCATTTTGAAACGGGCTATTGACCAATTTGATTCATTACTTTGTCTATTATGCTTCCGGGGTATTCTAGACAGGTTTTGAGTGAGAGAATATTTTCTGCTTGTCCTAGTCTTTCATGGAGCTGATAATTTAAGGATGATAACATCAAACTTTAAATTCTCTCATGTGAGCAACATGCCTCTTTTGCAGAGTCAATTTCTGACTAATCTTTTTTTTCCATTGTTTTATTCGGTATTGATTGTAGATGAATCAAATTTAAGAGCATTGAAACACTATCAGCAGGAGTACTCCATTTATGCTACTCGTTTGGAGCTTGTTAGTTACATTTTGTAATAATTAAATGATTCACATCTTACATTTTAACTGAGATGTACATCCCTCATTTTAAAAGTTTTTGTAGAAACTACAAATTAGGTGGACTAGGGCTGTCCAAACAAAGCTGGGCATTGATTGTCAAGCTTTGGGCGGCTAATGATGTTGTTTATGAAGGAAAACCAAACTGGGTTCACTTAATCTCTGAGGGATACCAGTTCATTAGCTGTAGTAGTATAGTCATAAATGAATATGAAGGAAAATGCTTATCTAGGTTTCAATAAAATTTCTGGTTCAGGTTCTTGAGATTTCCAGTACACAAGTTTATGGTTCAGAATCTATCTGTTTTATAGGTTATCTATGTATTTTTCTCTCAGCTTTTTTGGTTCTTGCACCAATTCTGTCATTTTCAATATGTTGTAGATTTGTAATACTATTCTGATATACTGCAAAATTTCAGGGATTGCTTGTTTATGGGAAACAAGGCCTGGAGCTTTATAATAGAAATTTAGATCCAGACATCTGCAAAGAGGTATTTTAGTTTTCTGCAATATCACTCATAAAGATATAGTTTGTTCCTGTAAGTGTACTGTCTATAATTTGAATTTATAATATGTGAACTGTTATGGCTCCAAAAGCCCATTTGATCATTCCTATCCCATACAACTCACACTCCAAAAAGATAGTCCAGAAAAGGCCTGTTTACCTGTCATACAAGGCCTTGACGAAATTTGTCCTACAAAAAATATTCGGTTTCATGGACTGCCCGTCGAAAATGAAATGAAGCAGAACTGTGTACATTGACAATGGAAGGGCAACCCCATAATTTTTCCCTTCCTGGGTTTTCAATGGGGTGTGGGAGTTTGGAAGATTCGGATGGGTGACAGGTCACGGTGGACCTCAGTTGTAATTGACGAAGTGGCAGTGACAGGGTGGAAGCCCTTTGGGCTCAGTGAGTAGGTGGTCACACTAAAGTCTGGACGTGAGGTGACTCAGTTACGGACCAGGGTGTCACTGTCAATCGGCCTGCCCAGTCTGATCGCTGCCAACAAGTGCTCGGTGCATTTATGTGAACTTTGAATGGAACTGGGCCACTGGTCCTCTGGGAGTCGTGGTTTTGGTTTCACGGTGTGGCTGTTGTACCCACGGGCCACATTTTCAATCTCAGGGTCATTCATTCCTCTCACCCACTACGCATTACCCACTTCACACTCTGCTCATTCCCGCGTCTCAACGATGATGAAGACCATGCTCTCCATTATGACCATTCCTAAACTGGAGTTAAAAGTAAAGTACTGATTTGAATCTGTCCAAAGGTATACAGAGAGAACAGATTTGAATGGGCAGGTCACAGATTGGAAATTTCGATATCTACTGGCAAATTACAATGCCAATTTAATGTTGCATTCATCGTTCACTGGCTGCAGTTCCTTGGTGTTAATCTGGAATGGTGGATTTTGTATAGTTGGGTGGTCCAATTTTTTTTGCATGGAAACCTTGGTAATTTCGGCATGTTGAATGGTGGATTTTGTATAGTTGGGTGGTTCAATTTTTTTTGCATGGCAACCTTGGTAATTTCGGTATGGCAACTCAAGGTAAACTCTGTTGTTGTAGTTTTCTTTTAAGAGTTTTTTTATCTTGGATATTTTAGGGTTTGGTTTGATTTGGGCATTTGCTGGTATGGTTGTTACTGGGGCGAGGGTTCATTTTTCTTCAGGGATGTCTTTTAAGCTATCTTGCTTCCACAATTACAGTTGGCTCAAGTAAGCTGTTTACTTTTCCTTGAGAACTATAAATTGTAACGTGTAACCCTCTAACCATGAAATATTTTCTTTGGCTTTAAGAATTTATGAATTTATCTATAAAATTTAATTAAGATATCTTAATCTTGGCTCTAAGAATTTATGAATTTATCTATAAAATTTAAATTTATCTCACCAGAAAGAAATCCCAATCAATCTTATGTGTCTCAGACGTTTCTACCGACCTTCTTAATCATCCATCTATCTCCAAAAATCAACCCCTTCTTAAACTAGTATATGAATGACTGCCCTATTCAGTTTCTTATCCTGCTTTTCTCGTAGTAAATAGAAGTATGTTGCATTGGCACAAAACATGTCTTCAATGGAAAGAATAGAGGCATATGGTAGTACTAGAAGCTTTCAATCTTTAATTGAGCATTATGTATTTATGATAAACACATATTACAGCACAATATATTACACTCAATCAGTAGAATTGGTTTCCATTGAAAGCATAGAGGGAAGCCAAGATACCAAAAATCTTACCCTTTAATGAGGCAGTTAATTTCTGTAATTAGCTCTCTTTATAATGTCTCTCTAAATCTCAGCAAAGAGGGCATATAATGCTATTTAACAATATGAAACAGCCCTGCAGTCCCCTGGTGAAAAGTATTCATTCTCCTCCCATTTCTATTTGCATTTCAGATTTCACCAGGCATGCCAAGAGCCAAGCAGATCAGATTGTTGGGCAAGTAGGTCTCCCTGTTTTCATGGGAGCATTTACACTTTTGGGTCTGGCTGTAACTTCCTCTACTGAAGTAATTTTTGGGCGTGTAATCTCAAATCCCATTGAAGTTCTTGCACAAATTGGTGGTATTGTGCCCATTTCACTATCCATTTTTGGGGTTTCCCGGTTTTGTCCAGAGCTTCATTTGGGATCAGAGGGGCTCATATACCAACAATTCTGAGAGTGTTGGTAGCTTGTGGGTGGTTTGGCATTGAGAAATGGATTGGTGGGCAGGCCATATTTGTGCTCCTCGATGCCCTGCTGAAGGGGAAGATGACAGGCCTATTCATTCCATGGCTTGGAACCAGTGTTCCTGAATTTGCATGCTTCTTGGCTTTCTGGATTTTGCAGCTAGTAATTATGTGGAATGGGATGGAGAGCATCAGGAAGCTGGAGAAGTACTCTGCTCCGATCTTGATTGCACTTTCTGGGGCTCTGTTGTTATCGGCCTATGTGAATGCAGGTGGGTTTGGCCCTATGCTTTCCATGGCATCACAATTTGGTAAGGGAGGTGCTCGGCAAGGCATGTTCTGGTCTGTCTTCTTTCCTTCACTTACTGCCAATATTGGCTTCTGGGCTACTTTGGCTCTCAACATACCTGGTAAGTCTTTTTCTCACCCTATCTTGTGACCTATGTAATGTGATGAGTGATTGCACTTACTGATTTGAATCTGTCCAAAGGTATACAGAGAGAACAGATTTGAATGGGCAGGTCACAGATTGGAAATTTCTATCTCTACTGGCAAATTACAATGCCAATTTAATGCTGCATTCATCGTTCACTAGCTGCAGTTCCTTGGTGTTAATGTGGAATGGTGGATTTTGTATAGTTGGGTGGTCCAATTTTTTTTGCATGGCAACCTTGGTAATTTCGGTATGGCAACTCGAGGTAAACTCTGAATTTATCTATAAAATTTAATTAAGATATCTTAATCTTGGCTCTAAGAATTTATGAATTTATCTATAAAATTTAACTAAGATAAAATCTTGATGACTAGATAAGTTTGATTTTTTTTTAAAATTACAACTTTAATAACATTTAATAAAAATCAATTAAAAACAATAATGACCCATGGATTTACTATTACATTTTCAAATGAAAAGAATGATTTATTTTTGCATATCAGCATTGAAGGGCTCACTATCTACTAACCCTTCAAAGCGAAATGGGACCCTGCACTTCAAATTTGATCTCCGGTAGGGTTGTATACACAATCCATCATCCATTTTACCGAATTGATGAAGGGCATAATGGTTGGTCGTGCAACAATGGCATCCCAACCCACGCATAAAACCTTGGGATAACAAAGGAGATGTATCACTGTAACCTCAACACGATTATCCTCTCACTTTAGGCCCAACTCTCCAAGGCCAAGGAGGTCTCCCAATACTTTATAAAACCACTTAAGTATAAACAAAAGATAAAGTAATGAAAGCTTTAATACTTACAACTTGTAGTAGATCAAAAGATGCTACAAGTTATAATTAGGGTTACCACATTCATTCCATGAGAGACTTGAAATGAAATATACTTTAGCAATATGACAAGTAAATAATGCATTCAATAACATAAACAATGCTTCCAACTTGTTGATATTCTGGCAGGTTGGGGGCTTATGGATATTTAATATATATATATATATATTTTTTAAAATCACTGCCGTCGCTTAAGCGACAGCTATATCTGTCGCAATTGCGACGCTTCTTGTTAATACACATCGCTTAAGCGACTGTTCCTGGCTGGATATGCAAGGTTTTTAAAAAAAAAATCAGAACGAGCTGTCGCAAATGCGACGCTTCTTGTAAACACGTGTCGCTTAAGCAACAGTTTCTGGCCGGATATTAAAGGTTTTTAAAAAAAAAAATCAGATCTAGCTGTCGAAAATGCAACGAGTTTTCTTCATATCCGTCGCTTAAGCGACATCTATATCTGTCATTTTTGCGATGCCTTGTCCTGATATCCTTCTCTTAAGTGACAGCTATATCTGTCGTTTAAGCAACGGTTACTCTTTAAAGCCATGGTTTAAGCGACGGTTATACCTGTCGCTTATCCGACGGTTGATATTTAACCGACGATTGGTTAAGTGTCGCTTAAACGATGGGTACTTAAGTGTCGGATAACCGACGCCAAGTTTTCGACACTTAAGAAAAAATCAAAGTGTCGTACATGTGATAGGAAAGTGTCGAAAATCCGACATGACGGCCATCGGATTTTGGGTCGAAATGTAGTAGTGCAGGCCCGCACAGATGATAAACATACATGCTAGAAGTTTCCATACGTGGTAAACGAGGGAGACATCCTCGTAGTAGTTCAGCAGTGGTCAGTTGAATGGATGAAGGGTGCAGGGATAAAGCCCGACATTCCAATCCCTCCAGTCACCAATGTGGGCACAGGCCCTAGTCATACTTAGCTGAATGAACCACTCGAAGAAAGCAAAGAACAGAGTGAGTCGCAGTAGAGTGAAAGCAACCAGGGTGGAGATGGAGGAGATGAAGGAGAAGAAGAATATTCGTTCAAAACCATCTCAGACCTCAATCGGCCAGATAAGCGCAAGTCGCCATAGGCAGAGGAAGTGACCAAGCCTCATTCCAGAAATAAAGCGAAGGCGTTAAAGGGAAAAAATCTTGTCGAAGAGCCCATTGTGATGATTGAAGAGCTTGATTAGGCTCTCACAAAGTCTATAGAGGTACTAAATAACAAGTGGCAATAGTTTGCAGCCACACATCTCAATGCCCTCATCAGCATATCACAACGAATCTCAGAGATGAAGGAGTTAGCAGAAAAATCAGCGACTGGCGCTGCAGCAAGCAGTGCCCCAGTAAGCACGCAACCAGATACAAGACAATGGCCAGGCAGAGATAACAGAGGCCAAGTGTCAAGTGCAGCCGTCATTATAACTTACGCAACATCTCACTCAGAGATGAGCATGACAGTTTGAATAGATTACACCAAGATTTCCATGACAGAGATCCATCTCTGTCAATTCGCGATCATGAAGGAGATCCAAGCATGAGACCACTACTCACAAATGCAGTTGGAAAATACTATGGAGCAGAGTGTGAGCCTCGCAACACAGTTTGAAGAAGCAGATCATAGGAAGAAGGATCCAGAACGTAAGCAGGCTACACTGGTGCGAGTATTGGATGAGGCGTGTCGGATTCTTCCTGACTTCAACATACAGGCTGAGGAAGAACCAGAGCAAAGAATTGCTAAGCTGAAAGACCATGCACAACAGTCTTGTAGTGAGATTGAAAATATAAAATCAAAACATGAGGCTTAGATTGCGTAGATTCAACTTCGCATCATCTCAGAGAGTCTACCAGAGATCAGGGAGCGGCGTCACAGAGATATTCAGGCTTGAGCAATGAAGATCTCCGATCTTGTGTGTAGCGCAACCAAACTGCTAGAATAAAGCATCGACGCTTGGAAAAAACTACAGGAAAATCCAGAAGTAGAAAATCTGCAAGAAACCATCAAGCAGCGACAGGCAGAGTTGGATGTAGTAAAATTGGAAATTAAGACCTTGCCTCCTATGCAAAAAATGCTCAAGGTAAAGCAAAGCAAGGAACTCCAGCAGGAAATTGAGTCATACACAACGAAAGTAAAACTGCTGGAAAATTCTATGCATCCCCTTATCAATGAGGCCTTGGAGTTGAAAACTGCTGCGGACGGCCAGCTCAAAGTTTTGAAGGAGTATGATTCATTTGCACAGGAAAAGGCTAGCGAAGCATCAACAGAAGCATTGCAGGAGTTGGTGGAGAAGGAGCAAGCAGCCGACAATATCATACGTGGCCTCAACAAGCAGTTCACTATCTTCACCAACAAATTTCTCCCACCAGACAAACAACAGAGTGTCCCGGGACGAGACACTGGTGAGTCTTAGGGGCCTGTTGGGGCACGGACCTAACGGTCCTCAAAAGTGGTAACTCCACATTTTTTGTGGAAGCTTGTAAGCAGAGTTGCGTGTCAAAATAGTCTTAGGGGTGTCGGGGTTGAGTCAAATCCCTCTTTTTGTAATTGTCCATAAATTTCGGGTATAAGCCCATGATTTTGTAATAGTGCAATTGTATAAATAGGCACTCATGTAAAGATGTCGAGGGTATATAATGACATGAGGATCATTTTATGCGAAGAAGTTAGATCTAATTTTTGGTTTTAAGGTCAAGTCCCAGCTATGTGCGTGGACGACCTCTACAGCTGTGTGCATAGAGGGTTTTCGTAAGAAGGAACTGCAGCTGAGTGCGCAGATCAGAACTATTGTTTTGTAAAGAATTGAATAAAAGCACAGTTCTGTGGACGTAGCCCCTACCCTGGGGGTGAACCACACTAAATCTTGTGTTATGGTTGTTCTTTTGTGTTGTTTCTGTTATGTTTCTTTTCATGCATTGATAAGTAGATAAATGATAAAGTAAGATAACTGCTGAATATTAACTTCGCTGTGAATTCCCAGTTAAGGGTTAAGCAAGAAACTGTGTTTATCTAACTGCGAAGCTAATTAAGTAAAATTCGAAGCTCTGTATTGCATAAGTATAATTTGTTAAGGCTAAAAGTACAATAATATCCCTCTTCTGCTTGCAGAAACCTGATTCTGCGGCACCCCATAGCTGTTTCGGGTGAGACTGCAACCTGTTCGCAGGTTGTTGCTGAAAGGGCCAACACTGTGGGTCTTTTTGTTGGTGCGAAGTTAATGGTATAAAACTCGGGTCTTCCCATAGCCCAACATTGTCTATTTTACTTCTATAGTTATGTTACTGTTAATGAATTCTGATGAACATGTATATGAATGAATGTTGTTTTGCTTCTGCTGAGTGTATGTATGATTATGCATCTTAGTATGTTTTATGTCTTTAAGAATTTTCTTTCAGTTATATTCATTCCATGTTCATGGGGCTATTTGCCCAGATGTTTGGTGTATATTAGTGTCCTCTTCACTGGTCAGAGGGTCGGGGACGTTACAGGGTGGTATTCGAACTACAAGTTACAGCATGGGCCTAAATGGGACGTGAAGATGTAGTGATAGAGCCATCGTTGCAGCATTGGGCCTCAGAAGGCCATGATAAACCAATTAGTAGAGGTAGGTTTCCCTCTGCCTAGAAGAAAATGAATGACAACAAAAACTTCAAAGAAATATTTTTCTATGTGTTAGGCCGTCGGCTCATTGGAGGGCTAAGTGAGAAGATCCTCTGATAAAGCAGAATGTATAGGCTGAAGATCACCCAATGCAGATCGTCAGTGATCAACAAAGGATAGACAAAGAGATCGCTGAAACGTCGACGGAGAAAAGACAAAGGAGAGAAAAATTTTGAATTTTTTTTCTAAGTTTGACCATCGGAGATCGACGAAATTTGATTGATTTCATCGTCGATGATTAGATGATGGGAGCACTGAAACGATGGCTACGTATGGCTAAGGTTCGCCGAAACATTGGCCCCTTTCATAGAAATACCACTAGACGTAGACCATCAGCGATCGATGACACTTAGTTGTAGGGATCACTGAAACGACGGCTCCGTAGGACTAAGGATATACGAAGCATCGACATGGAAGAAAGGAAGGGAAGTGGACATGGGCGCTGAAACATTGGTGAAAAATAGATGAAGGAGGCCCCAATACTGAGGCTAGTGCTAGGTGAAAGAAGAGCCAACAAAGTGATAAGAAAAAAAAAATTTCAAAAAAAATCTCTAAGTATGGGAATCGTCGACAAAAATTAGTAGACGAAACTGCCGAAGGGTCGCCTCACTTAGTCAAAAACATTGACGAATTTTAGAGGAAGGAGCTGTCGATGTGGAAACTGACATCGAAAAAAATTTGTTGTTTGATTCGTCGATACCGTTGATGGAAAATAGGTAAAGGCTGAGCCGTAGTTTCGACAGAGATCTTTTGAATATCGTCGAAACATCGATGAGAAATAGGAGATGAAGGCGTCGATGCAGTGGAGAAAGTTAGAGGATGAAGGCATCAACACATAGCACTTAGTGGTTCTGACCATCGACAAATGTTATGGTCGGCAGGAAGAAGAAGAAAGTTTTTGAAATTTGTCTAAGTGTTGAACCCATCGGTGATCGACGAAAGTTAGTTGATGAGACTGCTGATGGACATCATCGAAAAATATTAGAGGATCGGACTACCAATGAACATCGGAAAATTTTAGTTGTCCGTGCATCCACCATTGCGGCTGTTTAGTGGACTATCCTTCTGACAGATAGAGGGTTCAATTGTCAATGCCACAGTGATTATTGATTTCGACAACAGATCATAAAATTATAAAGGATTAGACCACTGATTGAGAAAAGTTAAGGCTTGTAAACCCATCATTGTGGATATCAAATGAACTATTATTTCAATGGTTACTTCTTTCGATAGCTGATGAAGGGTCTACGGAACCCATAGTTAGTTTGTTGTTCATTGTTGCGGCTGCCTAGAAGACTGACCGCCCAATGTATAATGCATCTGATTGTCGATACTGCAGAAAACTTTAATTGTTGAAACCATCGATACAACAAAAAATGTTAATTGTTTGACTGCCGATAAACAGTCCTTGGCATCGCTGATGCAGTGCGGAAGCCTAGGTAATTATGGATCCAACACGCCGGCGATAAATAGATGAACAGACCGTCAATGAGCAGCAGAGAAAATTAGTGGTTCTAACCACCAAAACGTCGAAATGTTAGTTGGGATGAGACCTGATCCTATACAACGAAATTTGGGTTTTTCAAATTGGTTTTCTCAGCAAATTCGAGCTATTTTTCAGTAGAGTGTTAGTAGATTACAGGGCTGAACAAGAAGAGAATTTTTGTGTGTTTAACCAAAACTGTTATTTATAATTTTCTCCAAGAGAAGGTAAGTAGTTCCGATTTATATCAATATGTATGCATCTAACAATTTTTCTATCTATCACATTTGCAAAATCATAGTCAACTTCAAGGGCAGTATTTCAAAAATTGCAGTTGGTAGGTAAGTGGTGATTTAGTTATGAGAACCCATGATGGATATGATGCTTGATATTCCTACAAGCATGCGGGAGATTCCATGGGAGAAAATGTCCGTAATGGAAATGATGACATAGATTCTAATGGAAGGAGATTCCAAGAGACACTGTTAGATGTTGTAGCCACCTGAGAAGCTTGATTAAATCCCAAGAAGAGCAGCATCAATTGAATGCTGCCATGTTGCAAAGTTTGACAGAATTGCAAAGAAAGATAGACTCTAGACAAGGTACAGTAAGACCGGAAGGGAGTAAGAGCAGTACTAGGAGAAGGAGAAGGACTTATAGTGGATCATCTGACTCTGAAGAATCCAGCGGGGATTCAAGTTCATCCTCTCATAAAATAAAGAGAAAGAGACACCATAGGGATTGCTCTTGGGATGAATTTAAGAAGGCTAAACCTCCTACATTTGATGGTGAGATAAAAATCAAACAAAAGGTTGAAGCTTGGCATCTTGGGATAAAAAAATACTTTCAAGTGCAGGATTATTCAGGAAACATGAAGGCCAGAGTTTCCATATTCAATATGAATGGAAGGGCATCCATTTGGTGGGAACAATTCAAGCAAGTAAAGAGGATCAGTGAAAGAAGATTGAAGTGGAAACAATTCAAGAAGTATTTCAAGCAGAAATACCTCTTTGACAGGTATTATGATGACAAGATTCAGGAATTCCATGAGCTTAGATTGGGACAGCAGACCATGGAAGAGTATGCAAATAAGTTTTTGTAACTATTGAGGTATTTCCGGTACATCAGAGATGAAAAAGTGAAGGTCTAGTGGTTTCTGAGTGGGTTGCCTCAGTCTTACAAAGATAGAATTGAGTTTTACGAACCCATAACTCTTGAAGAAGCAATAAGGAAGGCTAACTATTTCTATGAGCAAAGAAAAAGTAAACCTGATTACCATAAGTCATGGAAGGACAAGAAGAATGAGAATTTTGACCAAAGGAAGAAAGGTTACAAACCTTCTAGATTCAGGAATCAGCAGAAGCATCCATCCCAAGCTGCGAGTAAGCTAGTTGGAGTGACAGGAGAAAATCCTAAGGATCCACAACATAATAGAGGACCACTTCAATGTTGGAGATGTGGGGGACCCCACATGCACAGAACTTGTCCACTCGAGAATGAGAGTGCAGGACCAGCTTATAACATTCAAGAAGCAGAAACAGTGGGACAAGTAGCAAGGGAAGTCCCTATAATTTATGCAGCACTGGAGAACCGTCAGGAAGATCACCAGTCAACTGTGGTTGAAGTTGCAGGTAAGATTGTTGAACAATTTGTTTCTATTTTGATTGACCCTGGTTCTACTCACAGTTACATCACTCCTAAAGTAGTGGATATTTGTGATTTTAAGAAAGTAAAGCATAGAAAATATTGGTTAGTTCAGCTAGCCACTGGGACTAAGAGAAAGGTCAGTGAAGTGGTAGAGAAATTCCCATTGGTCATGAATGAATTGGTCACTTGTGTAGATCTGAATGTTCTACCACTTTGTTCCTATGATCTTATAATTGGAATGGATTGGTTAGAAGCTCACAGAGTAAAGCTTGACTGTTACAATAAGAATTTCGAATGCACGGATGAAGAAGGAAACCCAGTAGTTGTGAAAGGTATTCCAAAGGTAATTTCAGTAAGGCGGGTTTCAGCAACGTAGATGAAGAAGTTCTGTAGGAAGGGTTGCCAGTTGTATGCAGGTCATATTGTGGAGGCATTAGAGGATGAAACTCCTAGGTTCGAGGACTATAAGGTGTTACAGGAATTCAAGGATGTGTTTCCTGATGAGATTCCAAAGCTTCCTCCAAAGAGGGACATTGATTTCACAATTGAACTTATGCCAGGAGCAGCACCAATGTCCAAGACACCCTATAGGATGAGTACAATAAAGATGCTAGAGTTCAAAATGAAACTGCAAGAGTTGTTGGAAAATAATTATATCAGAATGAGTGTCTCTCCCTAGGGAGCACCAGTTCTATTTCTAAAGAAGAAAGATGGTACACTCAGGTTATGCATTGATTACAGACTGTTGAACAAGGTTACTATGAAGAATAAATATCCTTTTCCTAGTATTGATGATCTCTTTGATCAAATGAGAGGAGCAAAGGTATTTTCCAAGATTGACTTAAGGTCTGGTTACCATCAGATGAGAGTCAAGGATGAAGACATTCATAAGACAACCTTCAGAACAAGGCATGGACATTATGAGTTTGTAGTGGTACCATCTGGTCTTACAAATGCACCAGCTACATTTATGTGCCTTATGAATAGTGTCTTCAGCAGATATTTGGATAAGTTTGTTCTTGTTTTTTTTAATGGCATTCTTGTTTATTCTAAGAATGACGAAGAACATGAAGAGCATTTGAGGTTGACATTGCAATTGCTCACAGAGCACAAGCTATATGCAAAACTGAGCAAATGTGACTTCCATAGAGATAGAATTCAGTATTTGGGTCACATTATCTTAGAAGAGGGTATATATGTGGACCCTGAAAATATTGAAGCCATTATGAATTGGCCTACTCCAAGAAATGTAACAGATGTAAGATCTTTTATGGCACTTGCAGGATACTACAAGAGATTCATTGAAGGATTCTCCAAAGTTGCACATGCCATCACTTCTTTGCAAAAGAAGGGAATAAAGTTCGAATGGGCATCAAGGTGTGAAGAAAGCTTCCAGCAGTTGAAGAAACTTCTCACCAGTGCACCAGTATTGAAAGTTGCGGATCCGGTGAAAGATTTTGTGGTGTGTACCGATGCATGTGGACAAGGGATTGGAGGATTCCTTATGCAGGACAACCACATGATATGTTATGAGTCAAGAAAGCTGAAGGAGCATGAGAAAAACTATGCCACTCATGATCTAGAGCTTGCAGCCATAGTACATGCTCTGAATATGTGGAGGAATTACTTGATGGGTAGAAGATTTGAGCTCATAATAGACCATTGTGGTCTAAAGTATCTATTTGATCAGCCTACTCTGAATGTTAGACAAGCAAGATGGCTGGAGTTTTTATGTGAGTTTGATTTTGAAATCAAGCACATAAAGGAAAAATAAAATAAGGTAGCTGATGCACTCAGTAGGAAGGTGCAGGAAATGCATGTGGCATCTCTTAGTATTTGCCAATCAGATTTGAGGCAGCAGATTGTTAATCATACTACTGGAGATGAATTGTATGAGTAGGTAAAAGACAAATTGCAATAGAAAAGTCTTGAGAATAGGTATGAGGGATATAAATTGGAAGAAGATGGACTTCTTACTTATAAAGGTAGAATTTATATTCCAAATGTAGCAGATTTGAGGAGAGTTGTTATGAATGAAATCCATCAAGCTTCGTATTCTGGTCACCTAGGATACCAGAAGACAATTGCTATAGCCAGAAAGTAGTACTTTTGGTCAGGAATGAAAAAGGATATGGCTGAATACATTTCAAGGTGCATGAAATGTCAATAGGTAAAGGTTGAGCATCAACATCCAGTAGGCTTGTTGCAGCCCTTTCCAATTTCAGAATGGAAATGGGAAGTTATTTCCATGGATTTTATTACAGGATTGCCGATGAGTTGGAGACAACATGATTTCGTCATGGTTGTGGTAGACAAGTTGACTAAGGCAGCACATTTTATACCAGTGAAGTCTACGCATAAGACTGATGACATTGCAAAGATCTTCATGAAGGATATTTTCAAATTGCATGGATTGCCGAAAGCAATAGTCTCTGACCGAGATGTCAAGTTCACTTCCAATTTTTGGAAGGGGTTGTTTGTAGATTTGGGTACAAAGCTAAACTTCAGCACTACATACCATCCTTAGACATATGGGTAGACAGAGAGAGTTAATCAGGTGCTTGAAGATATGATTCGCATGTACGTGATGGACAAACCAACCAAGTGGGAAGATTACTTACACTTGGTAGAGTTTGCTTATAACAATGGACAGCAGGAATCCTTGGGGATGAGTCCATATGAAGCTTTGTATGGAAGAAGGTGTAGGACACCAGTGACTTGGGATAACTCAGTGAACAGGGTTATGCTTGGACTAGAATTGCTCAAGGAAATGGAGCAAGAGGTTGTAAAAATCAGGTAGAATCTGAAAGCAGCATAGGAGAGATAGAAAAGCTATGTAGATAAGCATAGATTGAATAGAGAGTTCAGTGTTTGGGATCATGTCTAACTCAGTGTGAGGGAAAGGAAGAGTTCCTTGAAGCTTGGAAGTTGTGCCAAGATGTCACCAAGATATTGCGGGCCATTTGAAGTGCTTGAAAGAATAAGGCCAGTTACATATATACTTGCATTGCCTACTAGTACTAGAGCTCATAATGTTTTTCATGTTTCTTTGCTTAAGAGATATGTAAATGATCCTAACCATGTGATAAATTGGGATGTGATTCAGGTGGAACCCGAGGGAGAGTTCTAAATCGAGCCAATGCACATCCTCGACAGGAAGGTCACAATGCTCTGGAACTGAGCCATAGGGCAGGTAAAGGTGCAATGGGGGCACTACAGACCTGAAGAGGCTATGTGGGAGATGAAGGATGCCATGCGATTGGCACATCCATTTTGTTCAATTCTGTGGAACACTGAGGCGGTACCACTGTAGCATTTTGTTCAAATTTTTTAAAGCACTGAGGACAGTGCTATTGAAGGGGGAGGGGAATGTAACACCCTGGTTTTGAACCCTATACATTAAATATACATGATATATATATTTTGTAAATAATCATGGTGCGGGGCTAAAGGAAAAATCCCCACCATCGATTTAGTTATGTTATGTTTTGGTGATTGGAATTGTCACCAATGGTAAATTGGGATATATGGCACATATTAAGTTGTGGCATCATGTAACTATGCATTTTAATTAAAATAACCCCAACCAGCTATGTCAATGCAACTATATTGAAAAGGGCATGATTTCCTAAGGATAAGGGGGGGGGTTATTAAACCTAGAACCCATGGGGAAAATCCATGTGTCAGCTACTTAAGCTCCTATGTTAGTTAAGGATAGTTAATGTTGGGTAGTGGTGGGTGGAAGGATTTCCCCCATGCACTCTCCACCTACTGGTTCAGTCACATGCACGGGTTGGGAATGGTTTCCTCACACGCCGTTTGGGATGCTTGATTGGTTCGGTCCACTCTCTCCATCGTTTTGGTTGTTCATTTTCATTTTCTCATGCATAGTGGAGTTAAAAGGATTCATGCTTCCATGTGTGGGGGTTTGTTCTCCCTTCTCTCATTATTGTTGTTCTGTGCATACGTTTTCCCTCCCGTTCATGCAGAGAGTCTGACCCTTTTTCCAATATCGGACTGTGTAATGTCCCGGGTGTTCATTGATGACCCGCTATTGTCTTCCCCTCATCGGTGATTGATGTGAGTACCTACACTATGTTGGATTTGTTTTCCCTCATGTATAGATTGGGAGTATGTTTTCTTCCCCATTGCAGTCTGTGTATGTTTTCCCGTGGCTTCATTGTTGATTATGTGCTATGGTCTTCCTCGTTGATCATTGGCTGTGGTCTCTTTCACGTTTGAACTACTGTAGGTTATTGTGGAATATTTTTGGCCACGATAGGGACAAGAATTATTAAGGTGTTGATTTCCCTTGTCCACACTATGAATCACTTGTCTAGATACATGCATGCAGTGGTTGGTCTTAGGACTGTATTGGAGTGGTGATGAGGACCTGATTTGCTTGAAAAACTTGGTGGGTTTGGGAACCACACAAATAAGGCTAGAGGGTTGGATTTATTCTCCACAACCCCTGAATAGCATTGGAAGGGAGGTCAAGGCCTGAGGGACTGTGTAGCAGAGAAAGGGCTGATTTCCTTGTGTTGGGTGTGTGTGGGTGTCCTAGAATTCAGGTTATTTCTGGTGTAGGTGTCCTTAGCTCTTCAATGAGATTACCAGCTTAGCATTTAGCCTTTCCTAGCTCCTGGATGGCCTAATAAACCCAAATGTGTTGGCTTGGATGATCTATGGTTTTCCTGATAAACCCAACTGTGTTGGATTGGCTGAAATGTGTATCCTTGATGTTTTGTTTATCCTTGGCTATGTGTAAGCCTGCTTGTTCCTTATTCCTTGGGGGATCATGCCCAGCTCAAGGGTGGCAGCATTGCTGAGAGATTAAGGAGCACGCTGGCCTATGGTTGGGTGGAACGTTGCAGCGACATAGCTGGTTGCGGTATAGTTCTTATAAGATAAGTATTCTTGTCTGTTTTACTTTTGTAGTTATGTTACTGTTAATGAATTATGATGAACATGTATATGAATGAATGTTGTTTTTCTTCCACTAAGTATATGTATGATTATGCATCTTAGTATGTTTTATGTCTTTAAGCATTTTCTTTTAGTTATATGCATTCCATATTCATGGGGCTAGTTGCCGGGATGTTTGGTGTATAGTAGCATCCTCTTCGTCAATTAGAGGGTTGGGGACATTATAGTTTCTCCAACATATACAAGCCAAACATTACACTTATGGTGGCACTGATTTGTGTACATACCTCAAAACCCTTGAGATACAAAACAAATTCTATGTGTTAAACAACTTTCCACACTGTCTAACTTTCTTCTATAACAGAATTCTAGGTTTCTGCATGCTCCCTTCCACAACAGAATTCTTTACAAAATTCAAGAATACAAAGTCATATTTTCGAATTTCAACACTTCCGAAACAAGAGTTTTTGCACAACTCTTTTTCCTCGCCATCGATCTCGATCGTTGATATATCAATTTCGCATCCAACCTAAGTGTTCATACAAATTACTTTTTCATGGAACGTAATTCCTTTCTAATCCTTCTATTAGTGTCCCCAACAAATCAATGGTGGATTCCAAATTTTATTAACCGCATTCCATATAATATCGAGCACATGAAAAGTTTTTCAAAGCTTGCAACTTCTCCCTGTGATATCACTATAAACCATCGATCTTCCACAAGATCAATCCCCACCCTACGATATTGTTTTATTGAGAGACTGGTTAAGGTTCAATCCTCTACCAAGATTCACTTAATTTATCACAAACATGATCAATTATTCTCTGCAATTCAGAAAATATTGCAATCCAAAGCCACAGAGTTTATACATAGGGTTATATGGAGTGAATGTGGGACTAATTCATACTTCTACATAACTATATGAAGACATGAAATACATATAAACCAAATGCAGAGTTTAATCCCCTATTCTTTAATCAATTCACCAAAAATTCAAATACACACAGAGAATTATACTTGTTCACTCCTCGGTCACTCTGCTGTGCACCTCTCAGTCCTCCATTCATGCTATGTGGAATTTATCTCCCTCTTAATCTCTATGAGCTAATAAGATCTTGCAAACTTCTATAAGCTATACTAATCTCTATGGGCTAACCTAAGCTTTTGCGAGCCAACAAGCTCTGTAAGCTAACTAAGATGCTCAGAAAATAACTCGAACTGATTTAAATACAATAGGATTTTGTTTCCAGATCCTATAACAAAAAATTATAGTACTTATTGATCTCTACTCACTAGTAAAAAATGAGGAATTAGCTACTACGTGACTAAAAATTCTAGTCACCACAGGTTTTTCGAGTGATTTACTACTAAATATGAGCAATTTTGATTAACCCAACTATAAGCGACTAAAATTAACGACTAATTTAGTCACCAGTTAACAAATATGACTAGATAATAAGTGACAGAGTTAAAAATGATTAACATAAGCGACTAATTTAGTCACGGCATAAAAAATGACTAGCTAGAAGAATATGAATTAGTCATTTATGTTAGTCATTTTTAATTGTGTCATGGAATATTGCAATTTTGACAATAAAGTCAAAATTTTGTAAATTGTCTACCTTCTATTAGTAATATTGGTGCCATGCACCTCGATCTTCATATATCCAACAAAGCAATTGCACAAATTTTCTCTTGAGCATCTTTATCCCTGATGCACCATTGAAGCAAACCCCATTAAGCGCGTGCCAAAGGAAAATTAGGTTCCTTATACGTCAATTATGAATTATGTACTAGAACCAGTACCATATCAATACCTAGAAGCATCATAGCTAGTTGTTGGTTCTTCAATGACGTAAGAGTCCTTGCAAGTCCCATACTGAGGTGCTTTTCTAACTTTAGTATAAGTATTATGATCTGTGACCATTGAACTAGTTGCACCAGTCAACGTAGCTTCACTAGGCTCAGCTCCTTTAAACATCGTAGTAGTTGATCCAATTATAATTAAACTAGGGTGCTGACCCAGAACCAGTCTCAGATCCATATGCAGTAGAAAGGTAGAGGCCTGACCCCATCTCTGAGTTTCAGGTAAATATTTTGATTCCTCGACCTCTTATAGGCCTCATGACCTCTTCAGGTTAATTATTAATACAAGGGTCATATAACTTGTCCCCTTTTTAGTGACCAAAGCACATAATCACTAAAGGAACACTTCCATGGATACAAAAATTCAACATGTCATAATGTCGATGAGAAGAAATTAACAATCATAAAAATAAAAAATAATAATTAAACTATTGATCCAAAGTATTAGCATATAAACGTTGCAACAAACACACGAGGAAAGGGTAAGATAACAAGGACAATACACAAAGAAAAAGATAGATAACAAACACGGAAAAACCAAGAAGATATCAATAATATCTATACTGCGTATATGTAGAATAAAAAATATTTTCAGTCCAAACATTTGTTACCTAATTTTAAGGGTTTAAGCATCACTGTGGCAAGCTTTTGCATAACTTGAAAGTTGGGAGCTAAAAACTGGGGATATCAGAGTCACATAGCAGGAGGTAAAATCTTACATTTGAAGGGACGAGATCTTTATTAAGGGAACAAGGTTCCTTCCTTACATGGTTTCTTTTGTCGTTAGCGCTATTCCTCTCTCTTCCTGTACATGTAGGTTTCAATTCAGTTTCTAAATGCATCTCCTTAAAAAAAATTTAAATTATTGCTCTCCGTTTGACATTTTTACTTCAAGGGATTTCTTGTTCCATATACAGCTTATCTTTGGTCCTTGTCTTCACATTTCCTTTCATATTGTTGATAACCATGTTTATATTATTGTTTTTTCATTGCTATGATTTATGGGATTACGATCTTTTCCATAAGTATAGCTTATTTTTCATGTCATTCTTATCAGTTGGATAGCTCACGGTATTTTACTATGACATTGAAAAATCTCTTTGATAGTTCATAACCTTTTACATTGCCATATTTCAGTTAGAGCTCAAAATGGGTATTACAGAAAAGAAGAAGGATGGAGAAAAAGTTGGTACTAATGATTTTCTGGTATGTCCATTTTCCTTGAACCCACTTATATGAGATAACACTGGTACTAAATTTTCCTTGAACCCACTTATATGAGATAAACACCAATACTAAATTTTCCTTGGTACTGATGACTTTAATTTGAGATTTTAGGTGAAGTGGTCCGCTTTGATTTAGTATACATCACAAAATTTTGTTATTTGCTCTCTTCATGTTCTTTTCTACTCTATTTCTCCAGAGGGTTATGGTTTTGTGGAACTTGATTCTCGTGCAACTACAGAGAGATTTTTGCATAATTTCCATGGTACACCCATGCCCATTTCTCAACAACCTTTTAGGTTGAATTGGGATACTTTTGGAGCTGGTGACAAACAGATAGAACCAGGAGCTGGGTATTCCATAATTGTTGGCGACTTGGGTCATGAGGTCACTGATATTATCTTGTAAGAGGCTTTCCAAAGCTGATATTCATATGTTAAAGGTGCTAAAGTTGTGATAGATGCAAATACAGCTCGCACCAATTTAGTTTATGGGTTTGTCAAAATTGGTGATGAGAACGAGAAAAGACTGAGCTATGACTGAAATGAATGGTATTTATTGATCATCGATACCTATGCATATTAATGAAGTTACACCAAATAAGTCCTTGGGATTTCAACAACCTTATTCCATGAAAGGTATGTTTCTCAACGATGGTAGATTATACGTGTATGTTTTTATCCGTAATTTTATTTATATATTGATAGGTCACTTTACATAGTGTCTTATAACTCAATTTTGGGAATACAATTCAACCAACCTAGCCTGTCTACATGATTCCATGTATCCCCTTCAAATCTTCATAAGTTATTATTCTCTCTTTCATGGCAGTTGATTGCCAAGTGGTTCTCTTTTGTTGTTGGCCAGTCAATACTTTTATTTTAAACTTGTATGTAACCCTTTTAAGCACCATCTACAACTGATGTAGGAGCTACTGTCTCATATAGTTATAAATACTTTTATTTTTTATTTTTAAGGATATGGTATTTATAACCATTTATAACCAATGTTTTATGTCGTGGTATTTATAACCATTTATAACCAATGTTCTCTTTTGGTCCAAACTTGGGCATGATTGTCTCCTTAGATTGTTAAATGGCTCCTTTTGGTCTTTAAGGACAAAAAGGCTTCTATGTGGTCTTCTGGCACCAGCTGTTGTAGAACCACATTCCTACCTTTTGAAATTTTTTCTTTTGTCAATATTTCTACATCCCTACTTTGGGTGGATTTTCCTTTATTTGTTCTTTTAGGTTTCTTGTTCCTTCATGCGTACTTACTGCAAGACTTGAAAAGGTTCTTAGACTACCATCTCTTTCCTTTGCCTAGCTCTTCTTACATATTTTCCTTTACCCAATGAGTCCTTGTATCCTACTCCTTTGGTCTAGGATAACTTTTGGTCATGTGTCCATGCTCAAGGTAAGTTTTGCATTAAAATTTGAAAAGGGATGCCTCCTAATCACCTGCTTTTCTCCAGGAATATTCCAACAAATTTAAACTCAGAAAAGCTGACAAACCATTCTCTATATCTGGATCGCAACTAATATCCCTGTGGCCTTTGGTATCTTCCATTTATTTGTTGCTTATGCACTTTTGATAGTTTTCCCAGAGTATTTCTGATGGGTCCAAAGTTTGTCAAGTCTAAGAACTAAACTGAAAAGTTGAGAGGCTAACCCACACTGCAACCATATTAGATGTATATTACATAGGATCAAATATCCAAGTCCATTAAAATGTTTAGGCTTACTTTTCACATACACTATGCCCCCACACCATTGTAGGATTGGAAGGCTAACCCACAATGCAGCCATGCTAAATGTATCTTACATAGAATCAAATGTCACAGTCCATTCAAATGTTGAGACTTACTTTTATCATGCACTCTACCCCATAAAAAAACATGCATGCAAGGAGAGTTTCCATAAAGTAACTCTTTGCACTACTACACAATATCCTTTTTACTCATTACTTACCCAACCTTTTTTGGTTCTAATTTGACTCTCTGAGTTTTTGTCTTAAACGAGACAAAAACAGGGTTTCTAAATGGATTTCATTTATTGTAAAAAGGCTTGCAAATATGATTGTTTAGTTTTCGGGTTACTTTCTTCAACGACACGGCATTGCTCAAAGAATGAGAGCAGAGAACATTATTCGGGTTACTTTCTTCAACAACATAGTATTTGGCATTGCTCAAAGAATGAGAGCAGAGAACATTGTTGTAGACAACAATTTTATGCTTGTTTGGGTGACTTAAGCTTTTCTCATCTCATTGAACATGGCAAGGCATCTACGACTGTCACCACCAAGTTTGCAGGAATGCCTAGCTATTAAGTGCCCAGTGGGGTTACACTAGAAACACCATTATAAAGTCTAATGTTTTCAGTTTTAAGGCTGTTGTGTTGCAGGTGGCCAGCTACAGGCGGGTTGTAGAGTAAAATGCACAGGTAGAAGGGAATAATTTCATAAATTCGATATGTAGTGTTTACCGGTAGGGAAGAGTTCCAAGGATGAAAATCCCAAATAAAAGTGGAATAATATTGTGGGGTTTTAGTAGACCATCCAAAAAATAATGGTGATGTCTTATATGGGGTTTTAGGAGACCATCCAAAAACTAATGGCGGTGGATTATAAAGCAGGGAGGTTGGAAATGGTGGCTTCTAAATCATGGCATCAAAGTGGCATTTCCCTGGCTGCAGGAAAATATTCGATAGTGGAAGAAAACATTATGAAGGTCGTAAAGGGTAGAGAGCTTATGGAAGCTATCGCCATTTCTCCTGAAGTGAAGAGATTCTCCTGTGTTCATGAAATTTCCCCCATAGAATTCAGCCATTATAAAGATTTGGGAACACAAGAAAGCTAACCATTTGCAGGTTAATTTCACTTAATTTTGCTTTGAACGCTCTATTTGCTTCATTTGACACACAATGTTTAGGGTTTTAGTGTTATGTTTGTATATTAATTTGATTATTGGTAGATTTAACTTTGTGGGGTCTCATGCAATTATGTAATGTCTTACAGAGCAAGCAGATTGGAAATGGAGGATTCCAAAGCTTAACAGTCGAGCTACCATGGCCATAGAGACAAAGTTGATGGGGAAAGAAATTACTATGAATGTGGAAAAGGGGATATGGTTCACAACATAAAATGAAGAGGTACTCACCGCCTCTTAGATTCCCTACATGTAAGCCATTAGAAATATATCAAAATACTTCAAAGCCAACAATCTCCAGGTTTATTTCACTTAATTTTCTTTCAAATGCTTTATTTGCTTCCTTCAACATACATTGTTTAGGGTTTTAGTCTTAGATTTGTATATTAATGTGATCATTGGTAGATTTAACACTAGGGTTTTAAGCGACCAATAAGCAACTAAACATGGTGAAGGTTTACATTGCAAGCAAGTAATTGGAAATGATGTCTTCCAAATATTATAGTAGTCAAGCCACACGAGGGATTATGGTGTTTGTCCTATTTTCTCCATAAATGAATAGGTTCATTGACATCTCTGATATTTCTCGCATGAAATCCAAATATGCTCCAGTTCATTTCTCTTCATTTTCCTTTGAATGATCTATTTGTTTCATTTGACATGCAATATTTCTGGTTTCAGTATTCAATTTGTATATTAATTTGATCATTATTAGGTTAAATTTTTTTGAGTCTAAGGAGATCACCCAAAATAGCTTCATTGACCCAAAACAGGGGTTATTGGATCACCGACTACATCGACCTCTGGTTCAGCAACTGCTGAATCAACATCTACTTTTGGATCTGATGATTTATCTGCTACCATAGCGTTTGTTGATGTCTCTCTTTCCCATACAGTTCTCTCTGTCTTCACAAATTGGATAAAAGCTAATAGGATAGAATCCTCTCCAAAATCAATTCAAAAAATTCGAAAATAGGAAGCAACTAGCCAATCTAAGAAACATCTTTAAATGCACGTCCACTTGTCCAAATCCTTACCAAGGACATTTGTCTTCAGTAAATTTTTTTGCTTCAGTAGAGGTGCATCTATTTAATACAATTAAGTACACTAGGGACCTTGAGTTCCAATTTCCTTGTTGGAGCTTCCCTATCGAGCTAGGGACGCCCATACCATAGCCAAAATTAGTTGGGCTAAGGATGGTGAGGAATACACTAACCCATAATTTCATTTTACAGATGATTTAGCTCTAACCCTATCTC